>JARFNR010194342.1:0-13300 GCA_030323935.1 Semibalanus cariosus
GCTACATTGTTGCATGCTAAAAAGTTGCACATTGGTGTCGTTCAAGTATAGGTCTTGTCACAATGAGGTCTGAGAAAACCCCGAAAAACCCACCCATAAAACACGCAAAAAACACTACCCAGTGGGTTTTAATGAAAAACCCGGGTTTTTACAACCCTGAGTGTATTAGATATGCATTGGTTCCTTTGATTGTGACTGCGATGAAGTAGAGTGCGTATCTTGAAAGACTGCGGTTAGGCAGTCATATCTATTTCGTTCTGTTTCGCATACACGCACACATAATCTGCAAAATTGAAATGCTCCCATAATACTGGCATGAGTATATTCGAGACGACATAGCTAATAACAACAAACCAAATTCATGACTAGACAAAGACAAGGCCTCATAGATAAACTTTGACAATAAATAGGACACGTCATTGCTTTACACATCTACAGCACCAAAGTCTCACCAAGCAGATTCACACTTCCAGAGGATCACTAACGCCCTCATTCTCATCACCCATCAATCACACATAACACGAGTACATGGACGCCAACACGCACACGTCATCATAACCAGCATAGTACGGTTCCACTCAATCTCGCAGTATCAGTCAGCTGACTCGCCTGTCGCCGGTCCGAACACTCCAAGTGGTAACCAACATAGTACGGTTCCACTCAATCTCGCAGTATCAGTCATAAGTGGCTCGCTCACTGCACGTCAATCGATCATCGCACGTCATCGTCGCTCTCAACACGTCAACAAGTCACGTGTGATGTCATCATGTGGGTCCTCCGCTGAACGGAAAAACAGAACGGAGCTCATTGACTGAATTCGCAAGTCGCTTGCCCGTGAGTGTTCGCAGCAAACGCTCGTTCTGCACTGGCTTGAACAATTCTTTAAAAGCAAACATTGGCAGATACTGCAGAAGTTAACACCGGTCACCTCTGGACATACGTACATACATGCAGTTACGGCAGTTTTTGATGACCAGAGTCTCTGGTTATTGGCCGCAGGTCATTATCCAGGAGCCGACGTCGTGCGAGAATCTCCGCACTCGTATAGCTGAACAGAGCGAAGACGTTATCAATGCGACCGACCAGTGATGCCGACTTGTTTTCAACTGGTGCTGGAGTGGCTGAGGTCCGGCCAGAGTTGATCTGGAGCATGAGCGATACCAGCCCGAGCTGGACTCAGCTTCAACATCAGAGTATTCTGAAATATAAAAAGAAATAACTATGTGAATCATCACGTGTGTCTCCATCATCAAACACGTGAAGTTGCTCAGCCTGAGGAAACAAAGATATAATGATGCCTCTCCCTTACTTTTTCCAATAGTTGACAAAGGGACGATTTTGTGCAGCTGCTCGTTATCTCGTCGCATTGAGCACAACATGATAGTTATTATACGTCAAGGCGGAAGTCGCTGCGAATAGCCTCCAGCACCCAGCAACCAGGTATATTGTAGCGCAAAAAATCCGCCGATACCCTGCTTAAAAGGTGTACTGACGGCGAAAGCCCTTACCTTTGGTATAACAGGTGCAGAGGACTGGGCTGACTCAAATGTAGAGGAAGTTCTCACTCTCTTTCCGAGGAGCCAGGGAGAGTGACGGGGTGCGGTGACTCTTCGATCGGCGCTCCTCTATCACGGACATCTCCCGGCCGGACCAGGAGAGCTCGCGATTTCTGCTCCACTGCAAAAACTGAACAGAAATGCGCCGGCGCATTGAGCAACATGAAGCATATAGGGTTCAAAGCAAACGACATTGATTTAATTTTATATGCAAGCGAAGTTAGCATTTTCAACTCGACAATGACAGCTAAGGCAACACTAAATAGCCGAATATTCAAGAAAACCCGAGGTTGAAAAGCGTGCATGGTTAAGGTGAATCAATTAGATGCTTAGTGAGTGCACTTTCTTCTTCACTATACATCTTATTTGAAGCGGCTTTTTAAACCTTGCATTGGACTTCGCATACCTTGGATATCACACCAACCTCAACGTTGTAGCACAGGTGTGAGACACATGCGTAGGTTGCAAGCAAGGCTACTATGCCCGTTACCGATGAGATGATATCAGCTTGAATGCACAAGCTGACGTCACCGGATTTAACGCGCACCACAGCCGGCGCGCTCACAAACACAACAGGTTGCGAATCCAGCGCTCGTTAAAAGCTGGTAGACAGCTGGCTGCTGGCCTCTGTCAAGGTCACCTTAAGGTCACTCACCGATCGCCTGAGGGGGAAGTCGCGTCCTGAGCGCGGTGTGCCCGGGGGGCGCTTCATCAGGACGAAGCTGTAGTCGCTGGGAGAGGACCACTCCTGCTGCTGGATCACCAGAGGATGGTCGTCCGCGTGCAGCTTGCGCTCGAAGCTATTCGTGCGACACACCTGGGAAGACAGGGCACAAATTTAAGAATATAGCAATCGATTTCCTAAATTTGTCATGTTTAATTAATTTTAAACGAGCTTTATGTGACATTATGACAAAGAAACCAACAGTACCATTGCAACATTGCAAGAACATTTCAATTTGCCAGAGCAAAGCACAAATCCATGTGCGCTGTTCACGATCTTCAAAAGAATGCAATACACTGAAAGTCAAAATAATTCGCTCTATTTCAGTTCTCATCGTCGAATTCAAATTCTATCTGATCCCATACCTCGTAGAGTGAGTAGTTGTGTACGCTGTCGGCGGATTTGTAGCAGGTCAGTAGTAGCTGCACTAGCTGATCCACAGTGGTTCGCTCCGACACCAGCAGGCTCTTGTACTGCGACTGGAAAACAACACAAGACGCGTCAACAACGAACCTCTACAGCAGCTTTATACGACATATTAAACATAGAGAAGTTGATTAATTTGCATTTCATCCTATCCTTCCTTCATAGCTTTCATTCCAGGTTTTCGCAGAAACATTTAATGTCCAAGCACAGCCAGGTCAGAAACCAACTGGTTCCTTCCATGAAGTGATCAGCAGAAGCGGAACTCACCTCTGCCATGAGCACGCTGTCGCACACCTTCACCAGACCACCATGCCGCATTCGCACGGTGAACCTGCAACGGGACAGGGTTCAGTCAGCCCCCGCCTCCAGACGAGCTCCCGCCTCACTCGCGGCAGCGCGACCCGCGGTGCAGCCGCTAGACAAGCTATAACAGCTCACTATGCCGAACAGACACTGGGTGAACCACCGACCTGTGGTCTATGACAAACCGGAACCGCTTGTCAGCGGTACAGCGGCTGGGATCAGCGATGGTCGCATTCTTAGCATGGTCGCACGGTCATGTCGCAGTGACCACAGCTTGACATGCTACTCGCCATAGGCCTCAGAGCTAAGAGCCACTGTCTTGGAGGGCATAATCAGCTTGCATTGGACGACATGAAGAGCAGCTCTAACAAAATGCAAGAACTAGCTTGTGGTTAAGAGGTCATGTCAGTTTCAGCTGCGCGACCATGTCAGTTTCAGTTGCCAACTAATTAACTGGGCACTCACTTTGAGTCTGCCCGCGGGTAGCAGGCCTGAAGTTGGGCCGGACAGGAGTCATCATCCAGCACCAGAATCGTCCGCACAGCGGTACCTGACAAAAAAAGAAACAATCAATTCACTTCTCATGATTGACGGATGATGGATTCCCCTGCCTTATGATCGCCAGACGCAAGAACGGTAGTGAGGTCTATAATCAGCTCCCTGTCAGGGGAGCGGGTCACACCCTGACCAGGTCATTATGGCTGAAGTAGCCCAGTCGGACACGCCCCCGCAGACGAAGCATCCCGCCCCCGGATGGCGTGACCTTAATTGACCCCGGGTGACCCCAGGGCGCCCGGCCCACTTGTGGTCGACCAGGCGGGGGCGGCCGGAGACCTGACCGACTGATCCGATGCTATGTTGCTCGGTGTCGGCCGCCCCCGCCCCCGTTTGCTGTTGCCGCCCACGTCACTGCCGCCAGACATGCTACCACCGTCAGTCCTACACGATCTGATCTGACCCGGATCGGTCCAGCACAAGACATGACAAGGCACAGTATCACACAGTGATGGTCTTTTAAGTTTCGGCCCTGCAAGTCCGGTTTTTCTATTGGAGGGCGGTGATGAGGAAAGCTTGGCTTGTTTACTGAGACACGTCAACAATGTTTGCTGATTTATAGAGATGTTCTTCGCAGCACAAAATGGCAGTAGGTACCACTTCCGGACGAAAATAAGGTACAGCTAAACACATATTTTACCCAATGTCAATACACAGTGTTAGCTTTAGAAAATACCTAGCTTATTGTAGTATCAGTATTATGCATGGACCAGACATCTTATGATGCATCAGGGCACAATACTTTTTAGTTATATTGAGCTTATGCCGTGAATTATGGCAGCGATTCGTTTACAGCCATCTATTCATTCTCAAACACGAAACTAACGGATTTGCTACCATCTCCCAAATACCTGTGCGGAAGAGCAATCGCATCAGAGCCCAGAGGACTAGTGGTTCGTTACCAAGCGCCCCAAAACACACAGCTCCTGCCTCACTAACACGCGAGAACACCCGATACCGCTACGATTACTGATCGAAGAGGCACGTTTGCGGCGTGTTCGTTCCGGCGTCACAATGTCGGTCACACCTCGAACACAGCTAATCAGGGCTAACTGGATGTAATTTAAAACCATTTAAGCCCCGATTTCTCAGATTTACGATAAACTGTCACCGCTGCTATATTCGACAATAAATCTTCGGACAAAGAATTGAACAGATATAAAAGAAGCTTGAAGACACTTCTATTCAAATAATACCTGTCAGTAGAACTTCAATGCGGAAACCACAATACAGCGAATTTAGGACCAAATGTCCCGAAGGACCCGAATTCAGAAGCGAGAGTCGCATTCGAGGCAATTTAACTTAAGTGACTTGCAGAACGGTTCAGTCAGCCCGCCGCAATGGAGCATCCCTCCTGAATGGAATCACATGCTCCGTGTGATCCGTCTGATCGTCCGGTCTAAACTATTCATAAAACCTTGCACGGCTTATATTTAACTGTCACATAAGGACGCCCACTATGCCAGGTTGCTACTAAAATTCATACCTACCCCACCTTATCACTTTGACCTTAGTGTTGGAGCCTCTGTGCTTACTGACAATGAGCTCTGAGCAGGAAGTTCTGGCTACGCCTCCCTCCCGCACGGTAGGCCACGCCACCCAGAAGATAAACAGGAGCGTCAACTGTGACCTCGTCCCACCTCCCACAGGCGGCCCTTCCGACATGGGGCTTTGGTGTGAGAGCTACTGTTCGTCGACGCAGGGTTTCTTTCCACACGAGATGTGGGAGATATTGTTGGTGTAGTTGGAGGCAGTTGGAGCCCTGTGGTGTTGCGGTGGAGCAAAGCGGCAGTATCAAAACAGGAGAGCTTCGATAAAGAAGCTGGCGCTTTGTTGGTGCCAAGGTAGGGACGACTGTTATGTTTTGGTATACCAGGGCAATGTTATCGCGATCGCATGTGTCAGCAAATTTTTTATCAATACTTTTTGAAGCGCTCTGGACACTCTCGACTCCAAACCCCTTCTTGACAACCATACTTTCGCTTTGCAGTTATGATCACAAGATAGAAAGAAGCGTTCACAACGGAGGAAGTGATGTCATTTTCACGGGAAGTGGCAGGATGAAGAAAACAAAGAAGAAAGTCGGACTAAAGCCATAATCTCCACACAGCACCAATTACCTCACTCAACGACCGGAGCAGACTGAGAAACAGATCACTCGGCAGCGGCGATTAACCCGCCGAAGCAGGACGAACGTGGGAAGGAGGGAGACGTCGCCCGCACCCGGCCGGAAGCGTGTCGCCATCGGGGACCACGGACCGTGGCCAGCCGCGTCCTTCGTTCGACCTTTACCTGGATTCCTATTCCCACGGGAGATTGACGCGCTATGGGCGTGTCTGCGGCGCAGTCACGGGCTGTCAAAAATGCCCTTCGACTGCCGCTGACACTTCGTGGTCAGTTAGGCGCAAAGGCCTTTTGCCATCCGTGAAGTACATTCTATAATAGTGGACGGAAGGAAATGTGGTTGGCTAGCTGGTTGTTCTACTGACCTGTGCTCCGCGTGGCGACCTCCATGGTGAGGAAGAAGAGGTTGGGGTCGCGGTGCTTCATGCGGTACTTGTTGAGCAGCTGGTCCACCACGTCCCGACAGGTGGTGTTGTACTTGACACTCATGGTCTTGTACTCCAGATCGGGACGCAGACAGCGCGTGTACACCTTCACAGTCGTCTGCAAACAGAACAGATACGTGTGACGTACTCAGCGGGATAATGTTCAGTTACGTGTGCATAGTTACTTGTATACCATGTATGCATTACGTTTGTTAGAGCACCGTGTAGAAGCGTTGGGGCTATAACCGACCGTGCAATGTATGTACAAAATAACGAATAAGCTCGCCAAGTGGGTGAGAAACATGAAGACATTTTAAAGCGTGTGTCTCGTGTTCATCGTCATGTCGATGTGGATCTTGATGTCATTTATGTATGTATCCATAGATTGCAACCTTGATTTGTTTGAATGCATGATTCAAAGTGACAACAGTATATTGCAGGCTCACAAATCCAGACAAAACGAACAAAAGAACAATCCATGAAGAAAGGAAGTTAAGCTTTTTGGCCACAGCACAAAGGCCTAATTATCAGCGCACTTTATGCGCTAAATGCTCTCATTAATTATGTCATGTGAAGTTCACATGACAGTATTGCTCAACCTGCTCACATAGCGTGCAGAGTATCTATGGCCTTGATGCAGAGTACTAATTTGACGCATTACAGTCACGCTATACTGATCTCCATAGTAACCAACACAGCTTTATAAATCAGCTTAACGGCACCTACGCGGGCGCTGATTTTACATAAATTGTTCACGATCTAAGCCCGGCTACCGACTTGATGAGGCATTATTCACGGTAGCTCACGCATTGCATGTGTTTGCCACCTCGTCGAGACTCGAAAGGCGTAAACTCGTACGTAATCGGAGGAGTTAATGACGTCACTGGAGTTGTGCGTGTGGCCTCCTGCCGGGCAGTGCCGCCGTAAAAGATGCTCGTGACTGACTGTTTAGCTGCCGTACCTGCACGGTGCCGCGGACTTTTTTAACCTCGTTGTGAAACAGAACTGACAGACACACCTGTCTGTATTTCAATTCATATAATGTAGATCACTATACTAAAAACGACGATGAAGTTTCAAAATTTTAAACGTCTATGGTTGCCAAAGTTCTGAATAACCGTTTTTATTTCTAATAGCGTGAATTCCAGTGTAGATAGACTCATCGAGTATGCCGTATCGAATTAGGTCCCGGTCAATTCTACTCAGTCTGGGCCGGGTATCTGGAAGCGTTGTACGAGGTGGAACGAATCGCTGGGTGGACCGGCCGTCACGGGTTATGTAGAGGGAGTAACCAGGTGGGAGCACCGCAGAAAGGAAAGACATCCATCAAATTTGACAGGCTAGGGAGAAAACAGCGGACGTAACTGTAACCATTGGCTAGTATGAGAACCAGCCAGCGATGGATCTTGGTTTTGAGAGACGATGATTTTTTAGACATCAGTATTTCTATACCTTCAGCAATTTCCAACATGTCATTGTGATTTTCTGACATTGACCAACAATTGATTTATACGTTGTGCCTTTGACAACGTGTCATGACGCACGTCATTGCAAGTCAAGGTAGATTATCTCCTGTCCCTTTCCCACATACATCAACTAAGAGTTCATAGCAGGATGTAACCTTCAAATTTCCACCCAATCACTCAGGATCATAAGTCTCAGATCAACAAATTTTCACATGAGACGAAAATATCAGATCAGAATGTTAAAAAACATCGCCCTCAACATATCGGCGATAAAAGGCAACAAATAACGGTGGAAAAAGTGATAGGCGGCGATTAGAGAACAAAAACTGCTCCAAGACGCAAGGACTACCGCAAGACCCAGCTGGATGCACCCGTGTCCCGGGACGCGATACTCTTATTCATGTTCCCGCAGGACGACGCTGACGCCAGACCTCCACACACCACCCCCATCTCCCATCTCCACACACCACCTTTAGAGTCCGATGTGGTATCAGCACCCGCCCACACCACCTCAAGAACCCAGGGAGGCACCAACACCTCCACACACTTTCACAGAGCCTGAGGCAGTACCAACACGTCCACACACCACCTACAGAGCCCAGAGCCCAGGGCGGTACCAACACCTCCAGTCTACACATACCACCTCCACAGAGCCCGGGGCGGAGTCATTACCAGTCTGTCCGCAGGGTAGGACGCGCCGTCCCGACGTCCCAGTCCGGCACTCTATTTAATACAGAGCGGCGCAGAGCGACAGGTGGGCATTAATTTCCTATTGATTTATCGCGCCTCCCTCTGCCGCGGGCCCGCCGGAGTTCATTAAAACTGTCACGGGGATCCCCTCTTCATTACCTCCCCGCCGCGCGCCTGCAGGGCCTAGGTGCCCGAGCCCAGATCCCAAGATCCCCTCCGACACCCGGTGTGTCGCGTACGACCCAGACCGTCAGCTTGGAACAGGAAAGGATGGTTGATGGGGTCTTCCCTGTCGGAGACCAGGATCGGTCCATCTGGAATGTAGAGTGTAAGGATTAGGCTGCCGTAGAGTGTGGGCTTAGGTGGGCGTGGCGCAAGGGGTAGTTGTCCCGTGTGGGTAGTTGGGATGTAAGCCACGCACAGCCTGCGTAAAGGCGGCTATCTGTGGGCGTACCAGGCGTTGCGGCCGTTCAATCTTCTCTGCGTCTGTGACTCAGACATATCTGCTGGCGTCTTACCAAGATGCTCCATCGTAATTTCAGATCAGTCCCAGTCGTATCATGCCCGATCTCCTACGATCTTATCCGTGTGGAGTTTATTAGCACTATCGGGATTTTACCGTGAGAGAAGCTGTCAGAAGGACAATGTCGGAGAACTTACCGTGGGCGAGGCTGCGGGAACGCTGGCGCTGCCGGTGCTGCTCTGCGTCTCGTTGAGTGATGTGTAGGACGAGGAGCGGGAAGACAGTGTCGGCTCGTGCAGCGAGCAGAAGCTCATGTTGGAGTTGATGCTGAGCGTGTCGGCCTTCTGGCCGGACCGCACCAGCGAGGAGCTCGAGCGCCCCTGCACGTGCTTCAGCATCGTCCTGTGGGAAAACGATCCGCTATTGAAATTGATTCTACCACATGTTACAAATGACCATTTTGTGCTAATGATACCAGTAATATCAAACACTTATAGCGTATTAGCATAACAAGCAATGCATACTGGAATATTGGCCCAGCATCAGCCTCCCACTTGCTCGTAATCCTGCCGTGGATCATTTGCCTCGTCTCCAGGGAAACCGGCGTCCAACCGATATACATCAGCTCTCATCCGCCAGTTCTCACGCATGGCACGACCAGATCATAACACGCACACGGCCGGCGCGCTCTCAAAAGAGGTTTTTCTCGTCCAAACACCTCTCGAGACGCCGCTCACGCCTGGCCGCGATGATGAACTGATAAACAATCCGTGCGGGACAGCGTCCCGACGCCATTTGTCTATTGGTTTAGCGGCGGATCGGAGCGCTAGTGAGGCCGACGGCCGCGCTGCCCGGCCTGGGAACGGCGTGATGAGACGTAGCCGCCTCCGGGGCCGGGGCCGGGGCCGGACATCCTGTCATGAGCGCTGAGAGACGGCGCCTTGGGACAAATTACCCAGTCGCACGGCCCGGCAGCGTGGAACACGCCGGGCGGGGACGGGCGAGGATGGGTGGGGATGGGCGGGGATGGACGGGGACAGGGCAGAGACAGGCATGGATAAGTAGGGTCCAGCTGGTTCACGGAGGAGCCAGAGACAGTGCGGGGACAGGCTGGGAACAGGTTTCGATAGCCGAGGTTTCACGTGGGTCATGGAGGAACCAGCCAGGGACAAGCAGAGGACGGGCGACACTGGACAGCTGGGAAGGGCATGTGGGTTCGCAGCTGATCGGTGCAGCAGTGAAGATGTCTGCGAGGAAGGCGGAGACCTCCGCTGGTCCGTGGAGCAGTATGGGTCACACCGTGACACGTGGAGGCGTTGGTCCGTACTCCGTAGGGCAGTGAAGGATATGGAAAGGCTCAGACGGTATTGTATTGTAGTGACTGATTCAGGACAAGTAAGAGCCAGTCCCTAGATGGACTGGCACTTCAGAGGACTGAGACGATGTCGACTTCTACAGTCTGGTTCGGGTTGTATCAAGCAGTCACATTTTAATATTAGGCCAAGGCGTTGTATGGTGAGAATGACATTCAAATTTGCGAAGTTAGAATTTGGGCCCTACCAATCATTTGGTTTATTGTAACACCCTTCGTTAGCGATTAAGAGCCATTCGGTAACAGGTCATTCAGCATGGGCGTCACCACCACTGGGGACACTGGGGACATTGTCCTTAGTAATTTTCATCCCTCCCTAATATGGTCCCATGTTAAAGTACACGTGCACTTGAATTTGTCCCCAGTAATTTTGAAACCGTGACGGCGCCATTGGGTCATTGCTGGTCTTAAAGACGAGCAATGATCTGTTATTTGTTTCCATTGAAACTTGTATTTATGGTACAGAGGCAAAGTCATTATAAATTATTACCGATCGCTTTTTCATGTGTGGCTTGATCGTTTCGGGGGCCAAACAGGCCACTTAATGCCTTGGAGGGGGACATGGCCCTAAATTCCCTCCTGGATCCGCCAGTGGAAGTAAGTATATCAGGAATATTAGCATGAGCAATTGCCCAGACTGTGCACTGTGCAGCCTGTATTTGTGGCAAATGCCGCCGGCCGGAACAGGGCTGTTACTTCGTTGTGAACAATTGCAGTTCCGCTGACGAAATAGGAAACCGGCCATCAGCCGAGCGTGTTGGTTAATACATCAACAAAAGAGATTCAGCAATGAACATCAATCGCATTGTTGCGGGAGTGCCTCCAATGGCGGATCCATGGGAGGACCAGCATAGCTATGGCCAAGAAAGACGGATGAAATTGGTCCAAAATAGCTCACTCCATGAGTTAAAAAAGGACACACTGAAGAAAAGTCACGGTTTGGTTCAAAACAGTTCGTAGCGCTCAAACAAAACAAACCCGAATGTTTTCAAACCGATCAAACTGAAACGTTTTTATTTGTCCCCTCCCCACCCAATATAGTTGTGAACAATCCAGATCAGCTAGAGAGTAGAATAGTTCACGTTCAAGGAGGTGTATGGGTGTATGCAATATGCATAGGTACTGTTGCCATGTGATCTCAATCATGTACTCATTTTTCCTTCAATGGTTTTTGTTGATGACCCACGATATTGCTTTATTGACTTCATTACAACAAATTTCGATGGGTATTTATATTTGCTTCTCGCTGTTGTATCCTTTTCACTGGGGAACAATACCATAAAACACGTTTTGAAAGTAATTGGTCCAATTTTGGAAAACGTGCGCTGCATGCCAACGACATGCGTGCACTGGCGGATCCAGAACGTGGGCTGCAGGCGATTTGGGGGCTAAATTTGAAAAAGTTTCAACAAATTTGGAAAACTCATTGGATTTGGCTTCCTTGTACCTTATTGAATGGTTTAAAACAAACATGCCTTAGTAAGAGTTTAATATATTTCCTTGTACATTGGAAAATGTGTCAAATTTCGCCGATTTCAGGCGATTTGGGGGGGGGCTAAAGCTCCTGCCGCCGCCGCCCTTGGATCCGCTAGTGCATGCGTGCATCTACAATTGTCATCTAGATGATTTAAATGCGGTGAAAAGCTTCTAATTATAGTCGAAACAAATGTCGATGAACTTATTGCAAATTCTAGCACGTGGTCACGGAGAAAAGTAAAAAACACGAACCTTTTAAGTTTTTCTGCGACTCGTCAGTCCAAATCCACAGATGACGTCACTATCGTATCACACCACACGTTTGCTATTCGCCATCGCGGATCAGCTCGTCACGCTCACCTCACCGTCTGCGCACGACTGAGTTTGCCTCGCCGGAACCCGCGGAGCAGTACGCTCTAAACGGTGTGACGTCATCGTCCGGTGGGCCAATGGCCTGCGACTGCCTCTGCCGCCGGCCCAGCACACCACCTGCTGTTGGGTGCAGTGCACCCTCACGGGTTTGGTACTTGGGTACAGAGGTGGGACGTGACTGGGAGGAGAAAACAGCGGCCGACCAAGTGGTCATTTTGTGCTAAATTATTACAAAACAAATGTTGACAGTGTTTTGCTTAACATAATGCAATTTTCGGTCATCATGACCTTCCCGTACTGATTTTGAAGACCCCATAAAAAGAACATTTCAATCAAAAGCACATGCTCCTTTTGGTAACATGCATGTATGCCAATTATGTATAGGATAAGTTATCCCGTTTAGTTTGAGATTTTCTACGCAGGCCGTAAATCCTTTAACAACGTACCAAAATTATGTATTTTATCGTATTTCATTTTGTCTCTCCAACATTAAATTCGCATCTTTGAACACACGGATTTCCAGACTCAAAAGTAGACTCGAGCGTGAATTGAGACCATCCACGATCAACTTGTTGCTGTTAAGGCCTTCGTCCTTGAGCAGTCCTTTTCTAAGCAAGCTTTATGTAATCAAGCAACAGGTAAATAAGCGTTTTTAGTAGTCATGTATATGTGGTGAGTCTCCAACCCATTGTCATCTTATTCTGCAATTCAAGTTTTTTTGTAGAGGTAAATGAAGTGACATATATTGTAATATCTGACAATTTTATCTCAGACTGGTGATGCAATGTTCCTCAGCAAAGAGATGTCTGCCTCCAGACCATACTACACACCGCATATTGTACAATTATTTCGTTGTCTAGCCTCTTGACGACACTGTTAGTACTGAAAGCACATTTCTAGTCTCATTTCATTGATAACAAGGCGGCATGTTAAATCTGCCTTACAGCTGCATTCAATTCCATTTCACTTAATTAACCCTCGCCCTGGTGAGGGGTCATTTTCACCCCCCCCCCCCTTAAGTTTTTCAGAAATAGCAGGAAAACGGCGACGCGCAGCGCCGCCAAATTTTGTACAGCGTTCGGGCATCCATTACCCATACTTTGTCAACGTTTTGACCTCAGGTCATCTCTGGTCAGGTTACAAGGTCACAAGTGACATTATCTTCCAAAATGTTTGTGATCGTGCCAAAGCCACAATCTTTGTCCAAGAGATTTGAAACTTCCAGGATTTCATAAAGTCATAAGTACCTATAATTCGTGTATCTCAGATTGTTTGCATCGGTGACCTAAGGTCAGGTCAATTTCCTGACTTCCCCATTATAAGTGAATGGGAAAATATACAAATGCTT
>JARFNR010196562.1:2534-13293 GCA_030323935.1 Semibalanus cariosus
GGGGGGGGGGGGGGGGGGGGGGCGTTTGGGCGCCCCTGAGGTTTTTCGAGAAGAGCGGGAAAACTGCAGCACTGCGCACCGCCGTTTTTGGCACAGGTGTTCGTGCATCAATTGTCCACATCGAAAGTCTTGACCTTGAGTCATCTCAGGTCAGGTCACCAGGCCAGGTCACGTGACCCCACCTCCAAAAAGTTTGCGGTCGTACTACAGCCAGAGTTTTTGGCTAATCGGTTTCAAACTTACATGATTTAATTAGATAATTAATAATTGCAATTCGTGTATCTCTGATTTTTTATCTATCGGTGACCTAAGGTCAGGTCAATGGCGTGACCACTTCATTATAAGTCAATGGGAAAATATACAAATGCTTGCTATTCAGAGAATATGCATTAGAGCAGGTAAATTCTTTCAGAATCATGTTATTCTAGCTCATTCTTGATGACCCAGGTGCAATTGTTACTCAATGACCTCTGCAAGGTCAGCTGAGATCATCTTTGATTCACCAGCACCTTTGTGCCAACAACTCTGGATAAATTAAAGATAGAGACGTGCGAATGACACCACTGTGATTGTCTCGTCGAGACGCGTAGCCTAATATACAACATAACCTACCTGGGTTAACAATAGAACTTGGCCTGAGGTCAAATTTTGAAGTTGACCTAACTTCGTCACCATTTATATTTTTCAAATAGTCTTGACAAGAGAAACACGGTGGTGGTAAAAATATTACTCTCTGTTTAACCAATATAAAGTTATTCGCGAATGCATTTTTTGGAAGAAAATGTCATCATAACTTTGGGTGACCTCTGGAGCCTAAACTATTGACCTGAGATAAAATTTAAGGACACCTTAGCAATTATATTTTTGCAAGAGCTTTCGATTGATTTTTCGTTTCTTGCTAGCTATCATAGTTCCCGAAATATTTGGGTGGTTCTGGAGCAATGTCCTAAAACTGGAATACCTGACCTTTGATGGCCTCTGGTGACATCAATATTGACCTGAGTAAATATCGACATGATTGTTGACGAGCTATCGGACGGTGTTTTTGGATTCCGGCTGCTCCCCATAGGAGACGAGTTAGAAGGGGGCGTTTAGACTGACCACACCAACTTCAGATCCACAGCATGCAAACATATACACATAAACAAAGAAACACACCCAAAATTACCTGTTAACATGGCTTTAATGTGCTAACATATCTTAATAAGAATACTATTTGCTTGCAAACAACATGGAACTTCTGTGGGAAATACCAAGAACTTATACTTCAGCAACATAGTATTTATAACTTCACATTATTGTTTACTGTAGAACATTATGAGCAGCATACGTTATAAGTTTTGGATGGTGTTTCAAACATCTGTTTCTTCCATATGACCATACCATTTTAAAATAACTTTGGTAGGTGTGGTGTCTTAGGCACGACGACGGGTTCAGTTGACTTAAACTTCCAAACTACATATGAAGTATATATTTTGTTTTTATGTTAAAATCCAGGGGGTAGTGGATATATCATTAAACATGTCTCGATGTGCATGTGTAAATAATTTATTGTTATTGAGCTAAGTGAAATGTGTAAAAAGCAAACTTAATTATTATGATAGATGTGCGCATTTTCTGGCAACTTAAGAAAAGCAAACCAAACTCACCTTGAAACGGCTCGCCGGCTATGGTCTGTTCGTCTTCGTCCATGAGGTCCGTCTGATAGTCGTGCAGGATTTCGATGAGGTCCGACTCGGCCCGGGCCATCTCGGAGCCGCGGGCAGACGCCATTTTCCTCAGGTCCTGCAGCAGCCGGTCCACGATGGCTGCTCGCAGACTCGACTTGTCCCGCTCCTCACTGGACTCGGGCTTCGAGCTCTGCTCCGGTGGCTTTCTCACACCATCTCGCTCGTCAGCCTTGCCGCCTAGGATGGGCGCCGCGGGGATGGTCTCCTCCCCGGGAACCATGGCCTGGAGAGGGTCGGGACTGGACGTTGGTGGTACTGTGGTCTCGGTTTCTGGCTTCGCTGTTTCCTTAGGACCGATGTCGAATATCTCTCCGAGCTTCTTCCAGACACCGATCTCTGGGCCCTTGGATTTTCGAGGTGTTGCTGGGGGTTCCTGTTTTGTTGTGTTCGAAGTCTTAGACAGGATTTCTTTTGGACCATTTCTTTCATTTCTGACCGGTTGCAAAGATCCTTGGTTGATTGTTTTCTTGGCTATGTCATTATTTAACATATCTTTTTTACCATGGCCTGCTGTGTCATTATCGTCGGTGTTTTGGGTAATTTTCGCAGGTTCCTTGGCTATCTGACGGCCCTGCAAACCGAACGTTTTCTGAGACGGAGACGCATTTACAAACTGTTTGCGTTTGTTTATTTCTGCATTGGGTGTCCTTTGAGGATAATTTTTATCAGATATTTGCTGTTCTGGCCTGCGAGAAAATGTTGCCCTCGGAGAATTGGGGACATTTTGAAGGCCTGAACTTCCTTGATTCGATTCACCAAATAGTGCATTCTGCATCAACGGAGTAGCTTCGTTTGATTTGCTTCTGTCCTCGCCTCTGTGTATGCGCGTTGGAACAAACTGTTTCTGCCATTGGCCCGTGAGTGCAGGGTTCAACGGCGCCGTCATGCGGCTTCCGGCCGATCTTCGATACAGTGGCCCCTCCCTTGAAAATCTGAAGAACTCGTCCGGTTTAATTTCACGTTTCTTTCTCCGCCCTCTCAAAATTGCCGTAACTTCCATTGGATCACTTTCTTCGTTAGATATTGTTAAGGTTTCCTCCCTTAGTCTGTTATTTGAAGTATCTTGATTTTCTGGGTTAGATATGACAAGCGGATCGTCGTTTTTAACTTCATTGCTGTAGTGATAAGTTGGTGCCACTGCAATGCCTGCATCATTTTCTGAGTCAATGTCCACATCTCTCGGAGGCTTGTTAGAATATCTCATTGTTCTTCTGAATGCCAAATCATCACGATTGCGCTTGAACACATTCCTTCCCCGGTCGTGGCCAGATATTGCTCTACGATTATTCCGTTTTCGTTTTGCATGTGGAAATTGTTTGTCATTGCCTTGTCCTTCGATGGATTTAGAAGATATTGTTTCACCCAGTTGAGAGTAATTGTCATGCAAACCTAACGCGTGTTTTGCTCTTCGCTCTCCCACATTTCTTTTATATCCAGTTTTGAATGGAACACGACTGTTTTTCTCCATCTTGGAGTCAATAATGGTTTTCCTAGTTTTTCTCTTTCGCTTGTGACTTGTGTTTACCATTTCTGATCTTCGATTTGTTAAAGTTTCTTTTTCGGATGTTTCCTCTCTCCCCTGATCTGAGACCTCCCGTACGATTCTATCAATCGATGACTTGTCAAAGAAATGCAGTCCCAGTTTCGACCCTATATTGTTCAGATTCTGCAGCTCCGATCTTAAAACCTGTATCTTTTCCTCTCGGCTTCTTCGATGGCCCGTTCCAGTGTTCGGAGAGCGCCTCTTTTTTCTCGTGTTAGGTGCGGAACGACTATCTGTCAATTGTATTACTTTAGCCGTACGTTCGTGACTGTCTGGACTGGTTTGTGCCGAGTCAACGTATTCAACTGTTTGAGTCTTTTGTTGTGACGTCACTGAGCTACCACTGTCGGCCGTTTCAGTGGCACTGACTTTCAATCCCGGTTTGTGCTTGTGTGGCTCTACGTCTGCTGTTATTGATATTCGATTTTCATCATGGGGCATTTCGCCTCTATTGATTTCCAATGGAACCGGCACCATCCTGTCCTCTGATATTTGACCTCCGCTCGTGACCTTGTTATCAAAAGCCGGAGCTTCAACAGAAAAACCCTCGACTGAATCGACTATTTTGTAGCGTTCCTTTCCCTCGGCTTCTTGCAGCGCCTTTTCGTGTGACATCGGAAGACTTGACGCACTGTCATGACCAAACTGTTCGTCATCACTGGACGAATCATCGCCGACAGACGGCTTCTCAACCGGCACCTCGTTACCAACGTTTGTGCTGATGTTTGAAACGGTGTAAATTTTCAAGAGTTTTGTTACATTATTTCTTTCTTGTGAGTCTATGAACTTATACCTTGTTCCTGGTGCCTCGAAAATGGTTTTGGGATCCACGACAAATACTTTCGGCTGCTCAAAAATAGTTCGAGATACATCACGCTTTTTAATTTGCCTAGTAGACATAATTTCTGGTCCCGAAACTTGCTGTGATTTTGAAAGCGTATTATAGTCCTGACTCTTTGCTGATGATGCCACGCTTCGCTGAGCGAGTTTCTTCCGGCGGCAGTTTCCGCTTCCAGCTGCACATGCAACATTTCTCCTAGACGATGCCTGTGGGTTTCTTCTTTGTGCGTTTTGAGATGCCAGCCGTGAGGCTAAATCATTCATCATTCCCATTGTTGCACTTTGGACACCAGGGTCTTTTGAGTACGTGTGCACAACTGGTGCAGGTTGTGCAGGATTTGCATTGGCACGTTTTGATGTCACTGTTGCACTTTTAGTATTTACCATTCGTTTTAATGACTCTCTTTTACCAGAGTTTGGAGCCCTGTAAAAATGCTGAACATTTCTTTTGTCCCCCTGCGCTTGCATTGAAGTTGTATCTTTAGTTAAAGTGTTCAGTTTGTTTTCAGACAATACAACACCATTCGAACTTAATAGCCTTGAACGTTTCAATGGTATGCTGGATGCATCGCTGACTGCTTCCAAGTCTTTTTTATTTTTGAAATTACTCTGTGACCCAATTGTTGCAACAATTTGTCCGTCGGAATCTCTTCCTTTGTGAAGGATTCGAATATTTGATGGTAAGTTTCTACTTTCGATGATACTTGAATCATCGTCTTGGCCGTCCACATGGATCGCCACAGACGGAGAAGTGTTCAGAACAGCGGCTTTGGCGGACTCCGGATCATCTGAGCTGAGGGATGAAATCACTTTCACCATCGTATCTCTGTATTTTTCTGGTGGTGGATTATCTATTAGCTGGCCATTTAACACGATATTCTTTTGGACACCAAGAAGCCTAGGTGGCTGAATAATTTCAGTAGTTTTACTCGCGCGAATATCGGTGATAGCTGCGCCTGAAGATTGATCGGCCAGCTTTTCGACAGTGACTTGTTTGTTATTCCCGATCCTTACATCTTCGATAGTGTCAGAATCCAAGTTCTGAATATTTGCAACCTGTGTCCATTGGTCGATCGGCTTTATCCGTGGCGATTCACCATTGTATAGTCGCACATAGCTCAGTGGCATCTTGTATTTGGGAAACCCAGAAGATACAACAGTTTTGTAGGATGGTTCGACCCAGATCATCTTCTTTGCTGCTGTATCAACAAAGAAGGGCTTCGTGGGTCTTCGTGGTACATCAAATCCTTTCAGATATATATTTTCGTTCAGGTCTCCGACATTCGTGGCAACTGCGCCTGTCCCCGTGGTAATATCCATTTTAACCAAATCAGGTTTCTTCTCCTGAGTGCTAGTTGTAACGACTAGTGGTGGCTGAGGCTCATTAACTGAGTACAGGTAACTGGTTTTTTGTTCGGCTATTTCTGGCTGACTACTGATAACTTGTGTCTGTACTGAGTTGCTACTGTCATCGACCACAGTGATTTGATCGGGACCGTTGTCGGAATTTCCCAGCGGAACGCGCAGTGCCTTCTCTATGCCGGAGATCAGTGTCATCAGTCTGTCGGAGCTGCCGGATATCCCCCAGTCCAAGTCACCAGAGGGGATTGTCTCCTCTATTGCAGGGCTGCGGTCGCCGCTCTCTACCGTCAGCACAGACTTCGGACGCGGGGGAGACAGATTGATGACCCTCGTTTTGACAGGTGAGTCTGGTGCAAATTTGCCGTCAAGAATAATGGAAGCCGTTCCGCTGGGATTCGTGCCTTTCCGCTCAGACGTCACCGATGCGGTCGCTTCTATAGAACTTGGCTTTTTGCCACTTTCGGCACTTGAATTTCCGCTAAATACATCGTCATCTTTTTCCTCTACTATCTTAACTATAACTGTTGAAGGCGGAAACACTGTGGTGGTCTTCTCCTCGGATTTGTCGCTATCTGTGTCGTTTCCAGCGCCTTCCACCTCAACAGAGATGTCCACATCGCGCTTGATGTTCGCCAGGGGCGCGCGCCAGCTGGAGGGAAGCGGATCACCGTCGGCGAGGTACAGCAGGTTAGCTCTGTCGAGGCCACCGGTGTCGCCCAGCTCTCTCGCTTTCCGGCCACTGCCCTCAGCTCTCGCCGAACGTGTCTTTGAATCGTTATATTTTCTCGTGATAATATACGGCTCACGCACTGTTTTTCTGCTAGTGAGATCACCAGAAGCCATATTGAGGGCAGACCGACTCAAAGTTTTGCAGCCGATGCATTTTTCGTGAGGCCCTCGACGGACCTTGTTGATTGCACCTCCGACTTTGTTTTTAGAGCTGAGAAGAGAGCCACGGAGAGATGGCGACAGGTTTCTTGATGACATCAGGTGAGTCGATGACTGACCGGTCTTGGAAAATACAGCCGGGCTAGCGAATGGCGTCTGCTGGTATTGGTTTCTTTTCGATAACGTTTTCTGGGACTGGGGTGTAGACAGAGCATTTGATGACACTTCTGCGATTGGTTGAGCTGAGCCTGGTTGCTGGTCTATGATAAGTTCTACATCAACAGGTGAGCCTTCTTGTGCTTGCATATGAACATCCTTATTTAGTGGTATATCTTCCTCATTTCGTTTTGAGTAAGCCGATCTTTCATTACCACCAGTGATTCGTTCAATATTCTTCAAACCAGGTGTTTGTGGGTTCTTTACAAGGCTTTTCAAATAAGGAATTTTATCTAGCCTGGCACTCTGGTCGAGAATATCTCTCATTCCGCGAGAACGTCCAGAATGCAAGGCCATTTTTGTTTGTTGCATTGCATTTGTTTCCTCATTTTTACGATCATAATTGTAACTCCGTTTTCCCATCGGTCGGAGGACGGTGGTTACGTTATATGGCTTATCATCATCCATATGTACGTCAATTTTTGCCTGATCTACCACTTCATTTCCCTCGCCATGTATCTCCCATGTTTCTTCATTAGACAGCTGGTCAGTGACCACTTCTGGTGGAGCTCGATGTGATCGTTTCCGGCGCCTTGCCGGGGAACATCTACCAAAGATTTTTGCCATCGTCTCCCTCAGCTTGACAAGAGACTCTCCCAGGTCCAGCGCGCCGAGGTCGCGCACGCGCCGGACTAAAACAACATGTCCTGTACTGTCGTGTGCAGGGACGGCAAACGTGTTGGCTCGCCTCAACAGTTCAACTGTCTCTCGCCAGGATGGTATGTCTTGCTCATCTTCATCCTCCAGCTCTTCGGCGCGCGTCTGTCGTTTTCTTCTTGTCTCTTCCTCTTCAACGTTGTCGATTTCTGAGTCATCTTCATCGAGAGAAGATTCCGGATCAATGTCCTCCTCGTCCGGAAGTAAGTTGCGCTTACTAACATCGTAGTAGTCAATGTGTGGTTCTTTTGTATTTTTTAGGCTTGCAAATGGATCCGGTGCCTCTGTAGTCCCAGAATTTGACGTGTTCCCATCTAAAGCACCTCCATCTGACCGTTTTACGTCTTTGGAATGTTCACTAGTAGTTATTTTCCTTGCAGTCTTGCCTGCTTTTTTGTGACTACGTTTGGCAACTTTGCTTTTAAATGCATGTTTTTTTACTCGTTGCTTCACTGCAGCACGAGGATTTTTCACTCTATTATCTGACCGAACTTTCCTGTTAGACGCCAAAAGTGACACTGAGCGAGAAAGTTTTCGTTTCTTTCTTTGCTGAGATCCGCTTGAGACCCTGGCTGAACCAGTGTTGGTGAAGGATATCGCCTTCGTCTTCTCTTTCGCGGTGTGGTGTCGCTTCCGTCTTGTGACTCGGTTATGCATCAAGTCATCCGTGCTGCCAGCTTCATGGTGCCGCTTTTTGCGAAGTGTGGACGATCTCTTGTTGTCCGTAAAGAGGTCTTCAATGATAATCGGGCCCTCGTCTGGACCCTTAATCACTTTGGGTAAAGGCGCAACATCGTCTTCTATCTCTTCTAGCTCTCTTCGGATTCTTTGCATTTCCTTTTTTGAATGTGTTGATCTTTTTCCTATATTTTTGCCAAAGACGTCTTCAGCAGAGGGAATGACGGGCTCGACTTGCGTCACATGATTGATCAGAGGGTCGATAGAGTTTAACTCCATTAGTCTCACTGGTAGTTGTCTTCGAAACCGCAAACGAATGTCTGAACCTCTGTATCTTCGCCTCGATAAAGGATTGATTGGATACCGAACAGAGATATTCACAACCGCGTCAGCATTAGGAGAATTTTCAAATGAATTTTCCAGGAGAATAGACTCAACTTTGGTTTGAGTATCAGTTGGGGTACGTTCGTCATTCTGTAAAAATGGACTTTCTTTGGTCGTGTGGCGCTCCTGCATAACATGCTCAGTTTGCTTCTTATCTGTATCGAAATCGTCTCTAGTAAGCGTTACCAACCAATCGGAAGCACCCGCCGTTGCTGGTATGACGCTAACAGTGTAATTAATGCCCTTAAATGTAATATATGAACGACCAAAGTTAAGCAGGTCAGCGGCAATTTCGTCAAATTGTTCATTCGTATCACCCTGTCGGAGACCAGCATTTGATAACTGATTAGCAGCTTTGTTGTGCTGTCTTGCTGGCAGCCAAACGTCCCACCGCTTTTGCGATAAATATGAATCATTCCAGATGTTGGATGGATTTCTCTTTCTACGCACCAGTCGCCTGTTCCTAAAGATGTTCCTTGCGTCGGATCGCACAGTTCTTCTTAAATCGCCTATGGACTCTCTTGTTTTTCTGTGACAATTTCCGAGGCTGAAACAAGTAGAGTAATCCTTTAGTAGAGGTAGATGCGCCTCTTAATATGAAGGCACCAGCTCACCCAAGCGTAAGATTCACCGCCGGGTATATTAGGGACATAGGCTCATGTTTAAGTCAGTTCGAATTTAAGTCGATTTTGTCAATGAGAATGACACCAAGAGAAAGTTATTTTATTTTCATCGTCATCAAACAGTGCACAATTCTGTTGGAAGACTTATTAAACACCGTGTAACTATATTGTTCACAGTCCAACTAAACATTTAACTTTTTTATCAGTCTAAACTACCTCAGATTCTGGTCATTAATTAGGTAAAAACAACTCGCTTTAATGAAGGCTTTAATTAAGTCATGGCGGCAGTCATTCCTTACATTCAAACCGCGTAGTAGTTGCGTAATTGTGTTGCTTCTTATAAGTGATTCCATTAAACAAAAAATTGTCAGCCAACTATAAAACAATTTAGATTGTTGCACAATAGACGAAGCTACTCACCCAAAGTTATACCACCTGGATTCTTGATCCATTGCTCTTCCTGATTTCAAAACAGTTTTTGTTTCAGCTCTAGCATAGTTAAAAATCAAAACCACAGGTGTCGATTTGTTTACTTTTTGGGGGGGGGGGGTCTCCCAATGATTTAAAATTTAAATATTAGGCCTATGGCGTTGCATGGTAAGAATGGAATTAGAATATATAAAGTTAGCATTGGGGTCCCCCCCAATCATTTTCAGAAAATGACACTCCTGATCAAAACCCTTATTTTTTGGCATTGGTGCCTTTCTCTCTGTTGTATTTTGTTATCATATATCCATGATTTATTATTCCAAAAATAATATCAAACCAACAGACAATAAATATATGTATTTACAACACAACAGTGGACATATACAACCAGTAAGGCGCCGTAGTTGGAGATGAACGAGCGATCGCGATGGAAAAGGTGAATTTCAACTCGATCGGGCAAGTAGTTTCTGAGATACAAATAAGGGTGTGCACTTGCGCACGTGCAAAGCCACCCCAACCCTGATTTGTGGGAAAGTTGCGGCTGAGAGGTCTTTATCCACACACCAAATTTGAACACAATCGGCTCAGCCGTTCCTGAGATATAGAATAGGGGTGTGCACGTGCGCACGTGCAGAGTCACCTCACCCCTGAGTTGTGGGAAAGTGGCGGCTGAAACCACACGCCAAATTTGCACACAATCGGCCCATCCGTTGCGGAGTTTTTGCGAGAAAACACTTTTCAACACCCCTCACGCGGCACGCGCCACGCGCAGTAGTAGTCACCTACATGAGTCGACACTGGTCTCAAACAGGGAAGGTTTAATGGGGCTGCTCAGCAAAGAAGGCCGCTTGTCAATGGGAAGTGCGGTTGCAGAGATATTAGCTTCTCAAAAGTGTCGCCACGGGTCGGGTCGGGTCGGGTCGGGTCGGGCCGGGCCGGGCCGCTCATATTCAGATTTTTTCCCCATATACCACGGAAGGACGAGCGAGCGCTTCGCGCTCGCTCGTAAACAGTGGACTATGCATAGCAGAGGCGTAGTTTCTCAAAATCAGTTGAGGGGGTTGAACTCAGGTCCAGCCTAGCCTATCAAAATGCAAGATTTTTCTCATCTGATTTCCCCATCATGAATAGCGATTTCGTTCGATATACAGGAAATATCTGACGTTTCATTTTGATTAGTCTTTGTCTTTCCTTATCTTTTCCCTTTTTATTGTTGCTGTATGTCAACTACCTGCTTTTAAGTTGAGGGGACTGACTGAAAAGTTGAGGGTGCTGAGCTACAAGCTGAGGGGGTGAAGCCCTTCAACCGAATAGGAACCTACACCCCTGAAACATAGGTTCAGCACTGCATCGTCTGCATCGGTCGAACACATCCTCTGCATACCACTGCATCCTCTGCACACCACTGC
>JARFNR010198782.1:0-13286 GCA_030323935.1 Semibalanus cariosus
TCACATTCAGCGAAGGGCGCCTTCGGCGCCCTTCGCTGAATGTGAGGCGCATTTCATGAACCGAAGGTGCCTTCGGTTCATGAGGGCGCCCAAGGGGGGACCATGGTGCAGTGACCCCCCTAAATACGCCCCTGACACCGACCCATGCATGTACGTTGCAGGATGGAGTGGTCTGTGTACTCCACACGTCCCCAGAGCTGCCGACTGACAGTGTTACTGCTACCGCTGTCGATGTCTGTCTGTCCTCGATCAGATTATATCTCCTTCCTCTATCACCACCACCGCCCCCTTCGCCGCGGGGAGGGAGGTGAGACGCGATCCCCCGCCGGTGTAAATAAACTCCGCCCAGCTGATCCGTCCCCCACGGCGCCCGTCTAAACTCGGTCCTCCCGCTCGACTGCGAGCTCCCCCTGCGAGCTGCCGGCTGCCGGCTGCCGCTGCCTCTCCCCTGACTGTGGTCCGGGCCGCGATACCGGGACCGCAGGCTGACGGCAGAGACAGATGCCGTCACCGTCATCACCCAGACATGGCCCCGGCCTCGTCCCCTGATCCTGGTCCCGCCCGGAGGCCCCCGGATGCGCTCCACGTCCGGTGCGGTGGCTGTGGCGCGGCGCTGACGTCCGTGGCGCAGGTGACGACGAACGCGGCGCAGCGGTGTCGGCGGCGGCGCCCGGGAGTGGAGGGCGGCCGGCCGGGAGCGGAGGTCAGGGGTCGGGTCGGGGTCGCCACTCGGGGCGGGACGGTGGCTTTGTGATGGTGCTGCTACACGGGTTGAACTGCGCTCAGTGAGCAGTGGCCTGGTGATTAGTTTTATTGCAGGCAATCGTGCAGTGACGTGACGGGTTATTGCGGGAAGGAAATGGAGAAGCTGGGGCGCTGATTGGCGCGAAACTGGAGGCAAGGTCAATGGGCCAACTTTTACTACGCCAACGACGTAAGTGGCCCGGTTGTAAAAGGCGAATTGTATACGCATGATGGCCTCTAACAAGCTGATGTTTTTGCAGTCACTAGTTGACTTCATAACGAAATAGCATGAGTGCATCTCCAGACTCCGACATTCGGTTCTCCTTTGATGAGTAAGCAATAAATGTAATGTATTTCAGTTTGGCTATCAATAGTCCAGCCACAACATAGATATTGGACCTTGCTCATGACGAGTTCCCTGGGTTTCCGGTCAAACCCGCCCGCCTTTGAACCAAACCCGCCCGCCTTTGAACGGAAACGTCGCTCTCCAAACTGTCAACATGTTGACAGAGAGCTGGGATGTGATGTCTGCAGCTGGCACTGATAGACAGACCGCTGGCAGTCACGTGCTAAGTCGGTCGTGATTCAGCCGGACACGACTGCGCCGCTCTCAGACGAGAGCTAATCTGACCCATATCTGCCGCAGCTACAGGAAATGGCGCAGGCATCTGAGGCTGATTCTAGCGACGGTGACACTAGATTCATCATCGGTGCAGGCTTAAGTAGCTGTTCCGATCTGAATCTAGGCGATTATTGACCTTATTAACGATTAACGTCATTGATGAGCTCTAAGAAAACACCGCGTTGAGCTTGTTACAGTTCATGTCTGACGAAGAGAAACATCCCAGCTGATTCCCCTCTACCAGGCAGGTCCACCATACCATGTCATTGCTCCGGTTTTCTCGCGGCATTTATCAGTCTCCTTTACACGAGACCAGCTGGCGTCACCGTACCGTCACCGTTCCGCCGACCTGCGTTCCGGTACCGCGCTCCGCTGACACCTCCCCTCCTTCCTTCTCCCTCCCCCTCCCTCTCCCCAGTGGCCTGACTCAGCCCGGCGGCGCGTGCCCCTCCCCATCCCTCTCATAACTCCGCTGACGGCAGATGCGTGCGCTCCTGACGCGTTGGCTGCCGGCAGGGGAGGAAAGGGTGGCTGTGGCGGTGCCGCCGGTGGTCGCCTCTCCGTCCCTCGCAGCTGTCGGCTCAGCGGAGGGTGGTCGGTACAGCTCACGTTCGCTCGCCGCCGCTGCCGGGGTTGTTGTCAGCTGACTGGGGTACCTCTGTAGACCGATCAGCTGATCCACATTAGCGCTGATAAGCTGGTGAAGGGGACATGACCTGGATGGTCTCCGGATGTGAAAGGTGTAAGCGTAGTTGCGTGGTGTCATGTAATCATGAGCTGGTTGAAATTTATTGCACTATTTATGACTTCACGAGTCATGATCGGAGCCCACGCGTCGCAGGTCCCACTGGCACTCTAATTTATAGAACAATTTGTCATCGGTGAAACGCTAAAAACGTGACAGATACTTGCTCTCATACCAGAATTGTAACTTGTCATTTACATTTTAACACCACTACACTATTCCTTTGTCATCTATCCTCAGTTCTTCTCGCTGTATGGCTGCGAGAAGGCAGAACCTGGCAGCAGCAGGCCTGCCCTGGCCTTCCTTATACATTGCCACAATTACACGTTAATTGTTGCCACAATTACACGTTAATTGTTCGAAATACCTGGGTTTGTATCTGGGTCGACGGCTGCTGTCCCGAGTCCCCCGTACTGTCTGGTCTGCCCCGGCCTCTCCCGCCCCGCCCCGTTCTCTGGCCGACTGCTGTTGTTTTCTGGCTCCATTTTCAATTAGAGTTGCGTTCGGCCGGGGGCCGCGGGTCTCGTTATCCCAGACCGCGTGCTGCGTGCGGTCCAGCGAGGCACGCGGCCCGGCGCCGCCTTCTGCCCGGGCTGCTGCCGCCGGCTGACGGCTGACCCTCCCCCATCACACCCTGCTGCCACTGACCGGCCCAGCCATCCCCGACCTGACCCGGCACGACTGACGCGCCAGTGTTTGGGGAGCCCGCCGTCATGTTTAATTCAGCGGAGCCGGAGGCCGAGTTTCGGGAGGGATGTTAGTTCGGCCCGGCTGCCGGGCTGCCGGTTTCCTGGCACTCGGGGCTGGGTGGCGAGCGGCTGCTGGTGGGGAGGTGCTGGCAGGTCATCCCGGAAATCCAAGCGTCTCTGTGTTCCGCCCGAGTCCTGTCCTGTATCTTCCGAGTCCTTCTGTGTCTTCCCGAGTCCTTCTGAGTCTTCCCGAGTCCTTCTGTGTCTTCCTGAGTCCTGCTGTGTGTTCCTGAGTTCTTCTTTGTCTTCATGAGTCCCTCTGTATCTTCCTGAGTCTTTCTGCGTCCTTGAGCGTCTGCCAGCGTCCTTCTTTTCGTCGCTTCTCGGGTCCCACTCCGTCCGCACATCCCTCCTCCCGGTCGTCTGTCTCGTGCGTCTGCGAGCCGTCATCCGTCACACGGTCAGTTAGACTCCCGTTACGCCGCCTCGCTGTCAGAAGGGATGGCACATGAGCCGACGGGGCGCAGAAGGGACGGCACTGGCAGCCGGCGGGGTGACAGCTGGACCGGTCTCCGCTGCTGGTGATGACGGGAGACGTCTCCGAGCTTCTGTCATCGTATGGACCGGTCTGACCCGTTCTGCAGCTGCTGGGAACTCTCGGACCTATTTCCCATGGCTTTATTTTATATTTCGACTATCGGACGGCTTTCTCTTTCTCAAGGAGCTTCCTTCCATTTGATTGTGGCTATCTGAACAATAAGAGTGTGTTGACTTTCACAAAGCGTTCACGGCTCACGGTTTGATTCAGTCGTGACCGTGAATTCGGGTCGGTCCGCCTCCTCTGAGCCGCTGTTGAAGAACAATCGGGCACAGTGGCGCCTTCGGATCCGGTCCTGGCGCCTCTCAGTTACAGGCCGGTGTTTTCTCTTCCTGGCTGACGGACTTCCTCTGACTGTGTCGGCGGGCTGCCGGTCGGCTCCCGGTCGGCTCCCGGTCGGCCGCCGGGACTCCCACGCCCGTTAGCCGCGCGGTGACCGGGTCGGCGGGGTGGGTCACCGGGTCAGCCCCGTCCCGTCCGAACCGTCCGACCGACACACAGCCGTGCCGGCCAGAGACTGGCCTTCACCGGAGTCCGGCTGGCGGCGGCCTAGTTCTCTAGCCGGACATGGGGCTGCCCAGAAATACCCGACTTGTGCCATTGTCTGCGCGGGGGCGTGCGTTCAGAAGTATTGTGTCAGTGTCTGTTTCCGATGCACGAACAACTGTGGGTGCGCCGCGAGGTTTACTCCCGACCTTTGCGTTTCCGTTTGTTATACAATGAAGCTGAGGAAACTGTTAACGATTATCGTCATTGCCGGACTGAAGTGGGGTATATTTCGGTTTTGTCTTGTTGAAGATCCGATCCCCTATTGTCCGTGTCGTTATGAGTCATACACGCCACGAGTCCCGACCGCGAATTCCACAGATGGCAATCAGCTGATTCACGAGACACCGGACTGACGTCACTGGTGCAGCTCCTTGTTTGCCTCCCGCGTTGCTCCCGGCTAGCTGTATAATCCCCGTGTACCCTCCGTCCTGACTCGCTCGCCCTCTTCGGTCTCTGCGGGTCGAGAGGTCGCGCTAGGCCAACTGTCAGTCACCGGACCTGACCCCGCGAACTAAAAATATAACAACCGCCACGCCCACATGGGCTCAATCTTACCAAGTGCCGTGAATGTGCAAGTACGGCATGCCGTGACTGGAGTGCCCAGAATGCCGCACTTATGTAACCACGGCGTTTGGTTCGTCCTATCTCGTTGTCGAAATAGACCAGTCGGTAGAGAGGTAGGCTGATGATAGGAATGTCCCCGGTTCGATCCCGGGTTTCAGAAGTTGTGCATGCCGGCGCAACGGCATTGGTAAGATTGGGTGCGATCACGGCACTTGGTAAGATTGGGTTCTGGTGAGCCGGGTCACATCAATGTCTGTCGACTTAACACCCCCCCCCCCCTTGGTTGCGGTCATCTGGTTAGCGTACAGAGCACACCTCCGTCCTGTGACGGGTCAGAGGTCATGTGACGCCCCGGGCGGTCCCGGGGCGCGTCACAGCCGCCGGGCTTCGTCGAACTGCCCGGAAGCGTCCGACGAAGCAGCAGCGATAGATTTCCGTTCTCCGTCGCGGCGGCTATCAACCGGACATGTAATCGGCCTTTTCTCCGACACTGGCTGGCAGCGGGCAGGTAACGCCAGCGGCTGCGCTCGCTTTTCTGACTTGTTTACGGCCGCGGGGCACGGTGGGTTTGTTTGAGCAGTACTCCGAAGGTCGGGTTTATTTTGAGCCGGCGAGCTTTGTCTAACAAGTCATCGCCAGCAGCGCGGATTTTCACCGTAGCGTGGCAACGAGCTCAACCGGGGCGAAAAATGCACACGAATCGGAGCTGTCGTGTTGGAAAGGAAGCATTTTGGAAACGCCTTGACGTCATAATTGGCTGCTTGCGAACTATTCAAGATTTGATGATCTGCTTGGGGTCTGTTCTCCGGCGTCTTGCAACACAACACCGCCTCGATTCTCGAAGCTGTTCGGAGCCAGCCTCAGAGTGTCATCCATAGGCTTTAAGTTGAATTTACTAGCATTAGCAAACTTTTGATGAGTTAATGCATTTGGTCAAGTTTGTTACCGAGCAGCGAGGCCAACCAGGAATAACTCATTCGACTTCTTCCAATAATCTGAAGTCCTTCGATCCTTCCCTGCCTTCCTCACCTCCGCATGTAAAACCCCTCAGTGAGGTGTCACGTTAAAACCCCAATGTCCGCCGGCGCCGGCTGCGTTTTTGCCGCTCACAGCGCGTCATTGTGCGTCTGGCTGCCGCGCGTGCCCCCGTCACGCCATGTCACGCCTGACCTGGCGTCACGCTGAGTCACGCTGCCGTGACCCTGTTCAGAGCCGCCGCCCGGATACCCGGATCTAACGGCAGGCCATGTGTCGCGGGTATCCGCTTCCCGTGTTGTGAAATCGGCGCTCAGTGCGTGGCGGTGTCACTTGACTGGTTTGCCATCCGGTCCGGCTGCTGGCGGAGCTGCGACGGCTGAAGCTGCGCTAACGGAGTTTTTTTGTGCGTGTGGTGACGTGACGTTTTGGCGCGAATGTGCTGTTCGTGGTGTCGTGGACGGAGCTGAATGACTCGCTAATCATGCAATCACTGGTCAATTCATCTGCGGGGCGGTGTCATACGACTTGTCTTGATTGTTCTTATGTAGCTTCCATTTATCTTCATCGTGCCAGCTCCGTGGAATTTCTCAGTGGAATAGAAACTTCTTATACGAGGCTGAATAGCCCTTATTTAATCAGCTTAATTTTCTCCCAGTCAGCAATTCTGTGCTGTCCCAGACAAGACTCCGGTCCCAGTTTTTTTTTTCTCTCACACATCAAACAAGTTCTCAATCTCATTTCACCCCTGACTCCGTCGCTGATCTGACCGTGTTTCCTCCTCTTCACAGACGGAAGACCCGTGAGAAGACACGCGCCTCATCTGGGGGCGACTCGGATGAGGATGTGGTGCCCCTGATGCGGACAATCTCCGTGGACGACACTCCGGAGCGCGAGCTAGACCCGCGCGGACGGGTCAACAGCCTCGACCCCGACGAGGTCTTCACCCCCAGTACAGGTCAGTCCGGGACAATCGCTGATAGGTCAGCAGATCAGATTCAGTATCAGAGTCAGAATATGTAAATAGTTGTATTCTGATCCTACGAAACATGGTTATTTTTATTCTAACAAATGAATCTGGTATCTCCATGTATCGCTTATCTCCTGTATCGCTTCTGGGGAGTGTTGGTCAGACATTGCTGGTCAGCGAGTACAAGACTTATCGCTGTTGACTTGTGTCAATACCCCGGCTGGTTAGGCGCGTTTGATGTGACATATTCTGGTCGGGTTACGAGTGAGTTCAAAGGGCGCTTGTTAGTGATTGGTTTCTGTAATATAGTAAAAGCCTCTAACTAAAATCACGAACATTGTTTTATATTTTATTCGTTGTCAGCTGGTAGCACTATCGGAAAGTGCCGGACTTAATGGTCAACGTAAAGGTTACACGTTCAGTCCCGACTCTCGTCTCTCCAGTCGACATTGAATTGGACAACCTGAGCTACGCGGTTGGACGGTTTTCAGTAGGCTATGATTGATAACTCCGGTCCTGGAATAACTGTCTGGTCAAAATGCAGTGATTAGCGTCCCCCGCCTCAACCGTAGCCAATGACTTGAATTCTTGGGAACCCTGATGACCAACTGCACGGATCTATTTCAACGTTAATCATCGTGGGAGAAATCTAAGCGGCAATTTTATGTGCTACGTTAATAGCTCCGTACTTATATTCCGGCGTCGTGCGGTGGCCATTATTACGCAGTTTAGTAATGGTAGCGATCGCTCCGGTATGCTATCGGGACAAACACCATCGTCAACGCTCGTGACGTCACAGAGAGACCAGTCTGTGCTCTCGAAGTAACGGTCGGTGACCGCGTCGCTGATAGTGCTGCAAAGTCTGGAGACTGACGTAGTGCGGTATTGTCCACTCGTCACCCCGCCCCGGTCCACCCCTCCCTCCCCGCCTCCCCTTCCTCCCTCCCCGCCTCCCCCTTCCTCCCTCCGCCGTCTGCGCGCTGACGTCTGCTGCTCTCTGCAGGCGGCTTATCGTCACCCTGTGGTCAACAACAGCAGCATCTCTGTGTACTCTGTCCAACTGACCAGTGGTATCCCCGGGGCAGCCCGCTCACTCGTGGTCAGTTTCCGCGGTATGACCGCCGATAGCCGCCGGCAGTACACAGAGGGTGACGTCACGATAACGTCACGGTTCCCGGTCAGTCTGCCGCTGCTGCGCGGTGTGCGGAGGCCGGCCGTCAGACGTGGCTTCTAGTCACGCGCGGCAGATTACGAGTAGATGCAGGTCAGCCCGGCTCGGTAGCAGCTGACGCCAACTCCTGTGAAGTCACGGACCCACCAGCTGCCAGCTGGTGTGAGTTGGGTCATGTTTGCAGTGTACGGGCCGAGGTGTGAGACTGGGACCCGTTCTGAGACCGACCTGAATGGCATTGAAGGATCGGTTCTTTTGGCGATATGAAAAATATATGAGCTGAGAAGCTTGTGGCGTTTGGAAAGCGTCGTTCTCTGCGCTATACCATTGCATCATGGCGGAATTCCTAGAGTCTTCGTCTTTGAGGCGTATAATGCTGTTTTTACATCGATAAAATCAAGACTTGGGAAATGAACAAAACTTGCAGAGGTGCGAAGTTCACGGTTTTATTAGACAACACAAAATTCACATTTCCTGGAGGTTGCATTGTCACGCAAAAGCCTGGTGTGCAATGTGCATGCAGTGTGCATAGTGCACGCACATTGCACACCCACTGTAGCGGGCAGCTTGCACGGCTTGCCGTGCAGAAAAGCATATTGCACAAGGTCACGACACAACCCTCGCTCGATCAAGTTCCCTGACCTGTTAACCTATTGAACTGTATCTGTTCACCTCGTGGGCACACAGATCCCTCACGGACTCCCTTTCTGCTCCAGCTCATCTGGTGCGAATCCAAATCGTAGAACCATATCTATGGTCTTTACCGAAGAAACACTCCTGCTCGATGTTGCCCGGGTATGTTTGCCGACCAATGGTTCGTGCTGTTTCTCCCGGGCCCGGCTGACATGATTGCCAACGGGTATAAAATCAAACCCTTATTTGCTGCGCGCACGAGTCCGCCTTCCACAATGCTGTTTTGGCTCGTGTCTGGGCGTTGTTGGTCGCTGTTGGCCGTCGTTTTTGCGTGTCGGCCGTCACTTCCCTGCTGACAGGTCTCATTTGCACGCTAATTTGGTCTGCGGCCGTGTGGCCAGCGAGCTGTGGACGGCCGGCTGCTTCATCATGCACGCAGAGACCTTGGGCGGCCGGCCGGGCGCGGGGGCGCAGCGGAGCCCCGGCCGCCGCCGCCGCCGCCGCTGCCCCCCAGGTGTTCCGCCGTGTAGTGTGGGCAGCAGCTGCTCCCCGCAGCCGACTGCCGGACCGTGCCCCGCGCGTGCTCACCGGGCTTAATCTGCACAGTGTGCAGCCGCCCGCGGCAGGGCTCCAGCAGGCCTTGGGCGGCGAGCGGGCCGGCCATGCGTTGCCTCCACCACCGCCGCCGCCGACGCCGGGGCCCTGTCTCCGCCACTGCCCCCCGTCTTGCTCAACTGGACAGCTTGACCGCGATCCGACCCCGACCCCGGCCCCTGCCCGGTCCGGCAGTCGCGGCCGTACTTTCACATTGTCTTGGTCAGCGGCTCGGCAGCTGGGTCGCGGCCCGTGACCTTGATTCTGTGGACGGGGTGGGGGGGGGGGGGGGCACGGCAGGGGGCAGTCCGCCGCCCGGAGACCCACCCACGGACGCGACCACTGGCGGCGAGATGTTCGGAGGATGAACCCGCACTGGTATTGACTGAAACATTACGTAATAGACGCAGTGATGTGGACATCGTTGTTTGTAAACAGTTTGACACCCGGAGAGCCTCTGGTGAGATAGGTTGGGAAAACAAATGTCGTAATGTGCCGGTCAACCGCTGTGTCAAATTAGCTGTTTGCATGCGGGGCCACAGCTGCTGTTGCATAACGAATGGCTGCGGTTGTTTCGGTCAGTCAGGAAGAGAAGGGCGTGATTTTTACCCCGTTGCGTGTTCCGGTTACGGGCGATTGAACCTTTGAACCTCGCGTTTTGAACCGATTGAACCTCGCTCTGGCGCCTTTCACTTCAAAAGCGAGAGACCGTAGTGGACTGAAAAGAGCTGGTTATCAGCCAATCGAAAAGGCTGGAAATGCGAGGCACGACGGTAGAAGGAAATACGTAAATGGATTCCCAAATGTCGCTAGAGGCACTCTCGAATTCGTTGTCTTTCCCATAAATAAGGCTTGTCACGGGTGCACTATATGTATGTGTGTTGGGCAAAACTGGTGATACACTAGCTTTAGCTATAGTGTCTGAGGATTGATCCTCATGGCTGCAATCAGAGGCCGCTGAGCCACCGATCGATCCAGCGATGGCGTCGGCAGATATTCTGCGGCGTAATACGTCAGATATACGGCGCCGTAATACGTCAGATATACCGGCGCCGTAATCCAGCTCAGCAGCGGCCGACGGCCGATTGAAATCACGGCACAATTGTGATCGACGTGATTGCTACGCCCCAGCGCCGAGATTGGATCGTGCCAAGTGAGCCATTTGGTGCGATATTGTACTACAGTCTCGTGGAATTCCCAAACGGACATGTCGTTAGTAGGCTATTTATATATGAAACGTAGTCGTACCGTTTGGATTAGAAGCGAATACATTTTCGGGATAACGGAAATGATTTGACTCATTTCTTTACTTCCGGTCCTGTGACGTGTTCATGTGGCATGTCGAGGTCCAGTTAGTTCAATGAAAGATTCATAGCTTGTTCTAAATCCATTCATAACATACATAACTTAACACGCCGTCTTACACGAGTGAAATGAAAGATAACGCTCTATCCACGGTATTTACTCCGGCATTTTTCCTGATTTTTTTTTCCTGTGGGGGATTAGCTATGGCTGGTTTTAATTTTGATTCACGAACACCAGCTACCCCGGGATGATCAAAATGTAAATGAACCAGATGTTCCTTATATCCCCAGACCTGATTTGCAGCCGGTGGGATTGAGCTTTAATATGACCAGATCTCGACTTTAATCAAACCGGTAAGACGTTCTCATTTTCCCGAGAAGGCTGGATTAACTTGGACACTAGTCTGGCCTCGGAGCTGCCAGAGCCGCTCTGGGCCGCTGCTCGCTGGCTGGCTGACAGAGCCGCTGCTGGCCCGCTGCTCGCTGGCTGGCTGACGGGCCGGCGCTCCTCGCTGAAAGCGGGTCAGGACAGCAGAGCACCGTACCGCGCGCCCTGATACCGACCGATGCACGGCGGCCGCGGTCTGCCGGCTGCAGATTCACCTGCAGTGACTGGCAGGCGCCTCCGTGCCAGGCGAACCGCCGCCTCCGCCAGCCACCGCCACCGCTACCGCCACCGCCATTCAGCGCCCCACCACAACACCGCCACCGCGGCTCAGCGCCCCACCGGTCCTCACATCTGCCGGACCAGCAGGCACGGCGTCAGCAGCAGCAGCGCTGGCGGTGAATGCATCACCGTTACCTGACGCGATACCCGAGCCGTCTCCGCGGGAATGTCACCGTAAGCAAAACGCCGCGGCTGACGTCCGTCACAAGCCCGCGGCGACAACGGAACGCGGGCCTCTGACAACGGCATCGCTCGGAGCGCCAGGACCGCGCGGCCGGGATCTGCGCTTCATTCGCGACCTGAGCCCGTGTCGATGCCGGCAGCTGCGCGTCAGCTGGTCTGCCGTGCCGCACGGGCTGCGGTCTGTGTGGCGACTGGAGGCGGGTGCCGTGCACACCCGGCGCGGCCCCGGAGTCCCGCCGTGACAGGGCACGTGTTCGGTATTCTGCTGCGGGTCCGGCGGGTCCGGCTGGCCGCCGATCCGCGTTACAAGCACATTCCGCTGGTGTGGCTGGCAGCGCTCGGGCGGCTCTGGCCTCCCGACCGACCGACTCAGCGCGGCCGGGGCCGTCACGACTCTGACCGACTGAGGAATGGTTAGCGGAGCGGCCGGCGAGTCGAGCTGACAGCCAGGCAGGCAGACGCAGTAGGATCACGCCACTGACGGTGTGGGCAGGCTGGGCGGGCAGGAAGGGCTGACGGACTGAGCAGATGGGCAGGCCGCCGCCGGCAGATGGGGTAGGGCTGAGCTGGCGAGTGACGGGGGATGCCCGGCGAACAAACACCTCCCCTGCAGACCCCGCCGACCCCGGGGCGGCGTCACTCAGCCGGGTGACGTCAGCGCGTCAGCGGGCGGGGGTGGAGAGCGATCGACGTGTTGTGATGGTCTCAGCCGCCTGCAGAGGTCCGAAGTGTCCCGCTGACACAGGGAGATGTATCGCTGACAGCGTGGGCTCCCGACACACCGCCTCTGGGAACGCGACCAGGTAACCTGAGTCGCCTCAGGTGAACTGGCAATGTTTTGAGAAGTGGCTCTGGGCTCTGGCTGCGGAGTAGTATGTTGACGTACAGAAAACTGAGCGGTATTATCTCTGATGTACGTCCGCTATATTTGAGCCACCTGTCTGTCCTTCTAACGGATCTGTCTGTCCGTCTGCCTGTCTGTCTGTTTAGTCTCCCGTCTGCCCGTCTGTCTGTCCGCCTGTTTGACAGTCCATTTGTCCACTGTCTGTCTGTCTTTCCACTGTCTGTCTGTCGTCCGCTTATGGGCATCACCTACACTCGCCCGATGACACATTCTTATGTAACTGAAATAGGAACTAGTCACGCTTCAGTCGTTAAGTTTGTAAGCTTCCCTTTGAATCGCACTAGAGGCCGAGGCCCACGCCGACCCCACCCCCCCCCCTTCCCCCCACCGCACACACGGATGGTCCGAACCGGGGCGAAAACAGTAATTTGCCAGTAATGAGGGTAGGCAGAAGTCTGCGGGTCGAAGGCGAAATACATGCCCTCTCTGGAAGGATTGTTGTTGGCAAGGTTATAGGCCGTCGTACTGGCCGAGACGTTGGGGAAAATAAATAATAGATGGCAGATGTAGTTCGGTTTGCGTCTTACCTATTGTATCGTAGTTGTATAGGCGTATATCTTTATCATGACACTGCACGAGGAAATAGTCACAGTTGTCGTGACTCGAAACGTAGGTGTGTGCCATTACATAAAGGGATGTGATGAATATACATATTTAATAAAAGAGTTAACGATGGCTTAGCTGGACGCTCACCTTGATGAACATGGTCGTTCGGAGATGAGCCCCGAACACCGTTAAGAAGCCACTGTCGCGCGCACGATTCGATAATGGTTAATCCCTAATGGAGATGTTCATTTAATGGCAATGGATGTCTACTTTGACGTCGTTTAGCGCTGTTCGTGCCGAGATGAAATGCTCTGACTGCGCGACCCAATTCCATGTGAGTGTGCGCGGCTGCGTTGGGCAACAGGCTCGAGTGTTTTTGTTCTCTCAACACGGGAGGACTGGCGAGGACACATTCTCCGCTGTTGTTTTTGTCGTTTCATTACGTTTCGTCACCTCGTCTCCACCTCTTCCTCACGGTCCAAATCCATCCACTTTGGCTTTGATTGGCGCCAGCCCCGGTTCGGTTCACGCGTCCAGCTTAACGAGGTGGAAAGTTTGATGATTATTCGATAGGGTTTGATTGCTGCACCCTGTCTCTCCGATTCCAGTTCCTGATTTCTACTCATAGCTTATCAGATCCTTATCTTTGTTCCTTTACATGTTCGATAAATGTTTCACCATCGTATCCTGTTTTGTCATTATTATTCCAGAGAGCAGGGGTGTAGTTTCCTATTCAGTTGGGGGCTTCAGCCCCCCCCCCCCAACTTGCCTTCAGCCCCCAACTTGGACGAGGAAGTAGGTCAAATCTGGGGAGAAATCTGTATTTTG
>JARFNR010199893.1:0-14354 GCA_030323935.1 Semibalanus cariosus
ACGCCGTCACGCCGTCACGCCGCCACGCCGCCACGCCGCCACGCCGCAACGCCGCCACGCCGCCCCGCCGCCCGCCTGTGCCCCGGTGCTGCTCTCCTATCGCCGCGTTGCAGTCGCCGTGCGCTGCGGCGCAGTATCATCACAGCGGGAGACTGCGACGGCGCGCGGACAGTACCACCATTGAGGACGTCTCACTCTCGCGCTGTGCGGCGCGGAAGAACATTAATTAGCTGCCGAGCGGCGGGAGGCCTCAGAAGTGCCGCCCAGATACGATCGCTGGCTTCAGTGTTACACATAATGCTCTCCCCGTGCGGCCGGCGCGGCGGTCAGGTAACCCCACCGCTGCTGCAAAGTGGCCGGATTCGGCGCGGCGCAGCCTACTGTGACCTCAGCGCCGGTATTCGCTGTAATGGGATAATGGGAAAGGTACACGCTACCTGTCGAGATTCCCGGGATTAATTCATTTGGCCGTGAGTTATTCGATCCATTCTGTATTGTTCAGAGGCCGGGTGTAAGTGCCCCGACCAGCGCCGCCGACGCCATGAGCAAATGTGGACTCGGACTGTTTGGGTGGCTTTGTCGGCAGTTTGCCGAACTTGTTTTACCGAATGACTGCTCACTTCGCCAGCCGGGCGGCACACACCAGCGGTTGAACCGCTGCCGGTAAGTGGGCTCTGTTTGAGCCGTTTGATCAGGAGCCGCCGAGCCGTCGTGACTGTTGCACCAGCTCAGGCGGCGGCCGGGTGGCACTGGTCACCCTGTCAGACCCGAGACCCGGCCAGAAGCCGGCACCTGTCGGACGGAGAATCAGCCTGCCTCTTCCGGTCGCCAGGGGCGAAAGATGACGAAAAATACCCAACACGCTATTGAAGGTTGTGAATTCGTGCTGTAAAAAAACAGAATACCTTCAGGTCTACCTATATATCGATTCAGAATGTCTATCTATCGAATCTATCGAAAGCTTCTGAGAAGCAAGGGATCAGGTGCTTCTAATTTTTAAATAATTTAAAAAATACCTTCTATGTGTTGTTTTTCACAGTATGAATTTAATAGTTTCCGCAGTCATGTGACTTACTGTCGCCAACTGTCCAGCTCTGCTGGTCGCCACCCGCCGTGCTTCAGACCGGATCCGGCGGCGGCGCCTCAGAGCGGTGCGCGTGCGATTCTGCCGGCGCCGCTTCCCGTCGCCAGTCACGCGCCGTTCGAGCCGCCCCGACCAATCGCCCCCCCCCCCCCCTCCCGCCCGCCGCCGCCATCAGTATGCCGAACGACGCGACACACATCATTGCCGGTAATTAAATTTTCGGGCACGACCGTTGACGTCACTGTAGCCAGGTATGAATGGGTGGCGGTGGTGGCCGGGGGCGCGGGGTACGGTCCGCTCCTGGGCCGCCACCGGTGGTGGCGGGGTGGTGGGATACCCACCTGCTGTCTGTCCAACCGTTCGACCGGCTGGGTATGGGCAGTCCAGCTCGCTTTCAGTAGCGCCGTTCGCTATTAGAGAGTGCATATCTGCGGTACCGGTTGCAGCGGCCTGCGGTGGTGATCGGTGGCCGCCGCGCGAGCCACCGCGTGCGCCGGCCGCACGGAGGGATTCCGCCGGACTCGGACTCGGACTCGGACTCTCTCCGGTCCGGCCCGACCGGCGACCGGCGGCGGCCGCAGGCACGTCAGCCGATCAGCCAGCGGGCCGGCAGGCAGGCTCGCCGCGCTGTACGGCCGTGTTGCATGGCTTCCTGCCATGCGGCGTGCCGAGACGAGGCGGGAGACTGCCGCGGTGTCGGGGCTCCCTTCTGAGGCTGGCCGTCGGAGCCGTGTGAAGGTGCGCCGTGCATGCATAAACGAGCCGCTAATGTAACGGGGTGTCCATCGCGCGAGAGGCCGCCACTCGCGATCGGATGGTGCGCCCGCATTGCGGCGTAGAATGGAGAGTTGGGACAGCTTCGGTACCATGAGAACTGCGGCGGACGCGGGGAGTTGGGGCGGTTTTCGGTACCATGGGAACTGCAGCGGACGCGGGGAGTTGGCGCGGTTTTCGGTACCATGGGAACCGCGGCAGACTATAAACGGCTGGACTGCTGGCCGCCGGCCGAACGCACACACAATCTGGCGGGCAAATACGGGAAACAGTGTACATCCTTAAATGCAAACAGCGCTAAACAAAGCGGCTAATTCAACACCAGTGCATGGTACGCGCATGCGCAGTGGTGCCACCCCCGCTTGGGACCATTGCGGCCTCACGCAAAGTCACTGTGTTTCTAACACACAGTTCAGTAAAAGCCGCAGTTTTCTGCCAAAAATTGGAAGAAAGGCAGGTTTTCTTGGAATAGACTCAGGAGTTTTTTCAGTTAAGTTCTTAAACTAGTTTCCTCCCCTCGAGGTGAAGGATAGCGAAGGCCAGTAATGCTTACTGTACACAGAATCAGATTGATAGAGGTTTGTATTTATTTATTGGTACAGACCTGAAACCAGTAGCTAAGTAGATAGGGGGTGATGTTTGTCTCCTTGGATAGATCTCGTCCGGCATCCATACCGGGTAAAGTTCTGCCTCAATTTCTCGGTACGGTGCAGCAGGCAGATAGGGGCGATGTTTGTCTTCTTGTCTCAGTCCTGTCCGGTAGCCAGAGAAGGTAGTCCTGCCTTCTCTTCCCGGTACAGAACGGCACTGCCATCCGTTAGCACAGTCAGTATCGTGTTGCTCTTATCTCGCCGAGCAGACTGGTTTTTACACGGCTGGCGGGGTTTTTCTCGGCTGACGGAGAAAAAGGACCCAGCTCAAGTTGACACCATTGAAGAAGGGTCCATGTCGGGGGCATCGCGGCCTTAACGTGGTCTCGAACCTCTTATCGTCTCACATCTCTTGGGGTCCACTCAACAGAACACTGAAAGGCAGTCAAAGGAGGCCAGGCTCCCATGGACCTCACAAGGCACCGCTGCAACTAACAAAACCTGTTTCGATCTTGTTTGTTCTGAAGAGGTCTCTCGGCTAGACAAGTAGCTCTAATAGCAGCTCACCAGAACCTTACGTCGATGACTTTCAGTTCATGTCTCATTGTGTGCCACCACCGCTTGAAGCAATTTACTCTTAACAAGGGTCGAACGATCTAATTTGTAACAGCGATGATGATAGGGCTTTCTGCTCTGGTTGCGATGCACTAGTTGAATACCTGCTTGTGTGACTGTCTTGTCTTCAAGCATCGTTGAGGAGTCTGTAATCCAGGGGTTTGGCCTAGAAGAGTTAACAGTTTTGTCGTAAGAGAAATCGGAGGGATGTAGGAGCAGGCGAGAGTTTAAATTACTATGGGAACTATGACGTTGCATTAATCGTGGAAGAAGTGATTCGACGATGCTCGAAGTGGCCCACCAATGCTCGAGGTGATTCGGCGACGCTCGAAGTAACCCGCCGACACTCCAGCCCTCAGCGCGGTGGTCAGCCGCTGGGAGGTGGCTCTTGACCCTGGTATCTGGCGTCCCGATCTCTGCGTGTGTGGCGTCCCGGTCCCGAGCGGTGCGGTGCGCGTCTCCAGACTCCGAAGGTGACTGCGTCGCAAGGCACGCGCAGTGTGCGGCGCCGGTGTCACCACCGTCCTCCGCCGCCGCCGCCGAGTCACACGTCTATCGCACATGCCGATCGCCCCACACAATGGACCAAAAATAGTGATGATGCCTATCCTAGGGGACGCGCAGGAAAATGAGCGCCGTTATCTGATTTCGAGACGCAGGAATTCGGCGTGATGTACGATTATAGGCGAAGCGGTGCGACGCTCTATGGACAGCGCGGGCGGGCGGCGGCCGTTTCCAAAACGAGAGCAGCACCGCTATTGTTTTCGCTGCTGTCAGCCCGACGAATCGCTTATGTCTCCGAATCGGCTGCGAGCCGACCATTACGCCGAACAAATGCCTCCGTTCTGCCTTATTGGCTATTCACCGGAGTACTCCACAAACATGTGGAGTGGACATGTTTTCTGGGCGCGGCGCGGGCGGCCGGCCGGCCGCGCTCCGCCGGGGGGCGGTACCCGTGTAAACAAATGAGCGTGTCGAGCGTCGGAAACTCGAGTAATGGATCATAATTGACGTCGCCCTCTGATGCATGCCCGCGTTTTCTGACGCCGCTGCTTGCCGCTGCTGGCCGGCTGTGATGGATCACCGCCCAACGCATGATCTACGACGCTTATTAAGATCTCAAACGGCGCTGCGTCGGTAAATCTTTTTATGACCGCCGAGGGCCGGAACGCACGCGTGCTAATCTAGCCCGGGTGACGTCCGTGTTCAGCTCCGCGCCGCGAACGCCGCGCTCATCGGCAGCTGGTGTATGCAAATCGGGCGCAAACAAACAGATATCGTCTATCCTTCGGGCAGCCCATCCGTCAAATAAGCGGCGCGGAGCGGCGCGGAGCGGCGCGAGGTCTGTGTGTCATCTCCAGCGCCGCTCCCGAATACCGCTACTACTGCCACCGTCACCGCCGCCACCGCTGCCGCTGCCGCTGCCGCTGCCGCTGCCGTCGCGACATCGTCGCGGCAGCATATTGTCAGCCAATGTTGACGCGCTGTTCGCCGGCAAAAAACGTGACACGCGTGCCGGATGTGCTCCGCGCCGGAGATGGGCCCGCTCCCCGCCGACCGCCGCGCCGCCGCCCCTGGGACGGCTGTCAATTTGTAAAAATTATATTTTTACCCTTCTGGCGCGCGGTCGGTAACGGCATTATCCACGGGGCGAAATAACAGCAATATTAAAAATTTAGCGCGGCCGGCGTGGCGCGGCGACGATTACGGCGCGATGTAGTACGCTTACGGCGCGATGATTGAAGTTATAGCGCAATACCGGCGGCGATCTCTCATCTGTCTAAGTAGAGAAGTGCGGCGAGCGGCCGTTTGATGGCGGCGACATTGGCAGGGGAGCGGTGAGGGGTCGCACCGCGTGTCGCCCAAATGGAGAGCCGCTCGTGCTGAGACGGCGGGGTGGCGGCGGCGGCGGCGGCCGGAGAAGGGCGGAGGCGCCACCGCCGACCGCCGACCGCCGGCAGGGCCACTTTAGGGCGCCTTGTGCGCCACTTGAGATAGAAATCACCGAGAAGTAATGGAGCCGTATCCAGGTGGCTGATTGAATTAGTGGAATTAGCTAAAGGTGGTCTGAAGCGCCACTGAGGCTTTTGGTGAAGATGTTGCGTAATGGTTAATTGAGAGAAACGCTCCTTATCGCTTGAGATTGCTGTCTTATCCTGGATATATAAGAGATATATAAGAGAGGATATATAAGAGAACAGCTGCTAGGCAGCGCGTAATGCTAATGCGGATCCCACCTTGTGCAGCTGTCAGTTTCTTGAGAATATTTCGATGTAATATGAACATGCTCGCCCTTCATATCGGGCTATGAGTCGATTTGGCTGCATGCATGATGAAGGCGTGCCGTTTTGTCACGCTGCTGTCGGTCTGTTGGATCTGTGCCGAGCTCATGACTGCTTTTGGGACAGCGCTATCAGCTGGTACCGCTAGCCAGTTTGAGCCGATGTTCGAATCTCGCCACGGCCCGCCTGCCGATGGTCGGAGTCAGAGGGCGGCTCTTTTGACCCCCCCCCCCCCCGCCGGTCGGCAGCGGGCCGCCGGGAGGTGTCACTGAGTGTCGGCAGCGGAGTTGTGACTCGGGGCGGTGATAACTCGGCTCGGCTGGCGGCGAGCGGGCCGGCCGCCGTGGCGCCAGACGGCCGCCGCGCCGGTCAAAGGTCAACTCATTTATCACTGCACGTGCAACCGCGCCACATGAATTATTTATATAGGTGACTTTCTATTTGCAAAGAATGCAACAATTGCAATTACCAGACGGCGCACAGTGTCACGGACAATTAAGCGCCGTCGAGTTACGTCTCCGCGGCAGAGGAGGGCTTTATTAGGCCGGCACTAATTGGGATAGAGACGTAACTCATGGAGTCGGCCGGCTCGCCTGAGAAGGGCCACTTGTCTTGGCGACACTCCGTCAGAACAGACTGCAGTGGCTTGTTAAGGTGTCTGGTGGTCCACCCGACCCAGCCGCTCCGCCCCGCTCCTCCCCGCCTCATCTGATGACCGCCGCCTACTCTGACAGACCGCCGGCGCGCAATAACGCCCCAGATTACCGCGGCAATAATTTCCCAGAATGGCCGGTATCTTCCTACATGCGCCGGCACAGCCACCGGCGATGTGCACAGAGCACCGCCCAAGGTCTGACAGTGCTTGGCTGGTTTGGACATCTGAATTAGAGTTGCAGAATTATCGTCCCAGCGTCCCAGCGCTGGGACCAGAACTGGTCACGGCGTGACTGAAGCTGTGACTGGCCAGGCCAGCGCCATGGGGTTAGCATTGCAGCGCCGTGACGAAAGCTGTGACTTACCTGCTCATTCCGTGGCCGTGACTAGGCTGTGATCAAATGTTTAGGAATGTCTGCACCTCTAATCTGAACAACAAAATGTGCATCTTGTGCGGGGTAATGTTTCTCGGAAGTGGCAGTTGCAGCTCTATCAGAACAGGTGCACACAGCTGTCTGTGATTGACCGGGCTGTCACTGAGCTGACTCATAATCATGTCACCGTAGTCGCTGCATTGCAATGCCTCACCAAATGCACTCACCATGCACTCAAAGACCTCACCAGATGCACACCAAATAAGTAGCCGATCGTAACACCCAGACAAGGGCGTCGCCAGCTTCGGAAAGTTAGGGGGATGGAGGCATTTTGAAGTCGTTTCTTTCCATGCAACGCCCATAGGCGTAATGTTACAATCCGAAAATGTTGGGGGGACGCGTCTCCCCCCGCCCCCGCTTCCGACGCCCATGCACCCAGACAAGAATATGCGCCTTGTCGTAAACGCTGTTTCCTTTTTCATCGCGCTCTTGCACCATATGTCAGCTTATCCCGCCGCCTGCTTGGTAATCGTCCTGAGCCTGTTCCTCATGACGTGTCCTCCACCTTCCGGCTGAAGCGGTTCTTCAACGTTTGCCTCTTGGCTGCAGTAGCAGCTGGCCAGTGGCCCTGCTCGTCTGGCGGCAGCGGGGTAGACATGCCTCCTCTGCCGCTGCCGTTACCCCTGCTGACCTCCCGATTCCTCCCCGGCGTGTGACCACAGGAGCCCTCCCCCCTCCCCGTCAGCCGCCGCCAGCAGCCGCCAGCCGCCGCCAGCGGCTCCCCAGGGCCGGGGTCGCGCCGCCAGCCCCCAGTTTACAGCCGCCGGTGACGATATCTCTCACTCGGAGACGGATAGCCGGTTCCAAATTAGGTTATGAGATCCAAAAGCACGTTGTCGGGGTCCGGGGAGCTGCCATAAGGCACCCCAGAAGTCGATTGAAATGTTTTATCGCAGCTTGATGCGCGCAAGAGTAGTTGCGGAGACAAATAATGGTCTGGAGGAGGACGAAACGTAACGGTTTAATTTTGCGGAGTTTGGGGCTAGTTTCCTTTAAATGTCACTCACTGGTTTGAAAATGGAAATTATCTTTATGTGCAAGGGAGATAATTTCGTATCGCCGTATAGGATTAGGAATAACTCCATGCGATGATTGACGGTCAGTTCCAAGCAGTGCGGGGTAATGAGAAAGACTGCCCGACTGTAAGGGAGTCTCATATTTATTATTATCCGTCATCCATGTCCTATGCATTTAAGTGATTTTTTAGCACGGATGTCTTTATATTCGAGGTTTGATGATCAGTGATAATTCCTGTGCTATATGCGTGTGTTTTTCTATAGCTGCCGGTGCCTTTTCTGGAGCAGTGACTGGTCGTCAGCTGGCACAGAGTGCTCTCCGATCTCATCTGCCCTATCCCAATCCCGCCCCCGCCCCCGCCCCGTTCATTATTTGCCGGCGTATGAGGACGTTTTTCATCAATGTCTCTCACCTCTTTCTGGGCACGTCATCAGGGACGCACGCCGGCCGCCGCTGTGAATATTAAGTCGACGCCGCCGGCTATTCGCCAGTCAATATCGCGTGCCAATGGCCGGCGTTATTGCCGATATTGTGCGTGCCTCTGAAGAGGGGGGAGGGGAGGGGGGCTGACAATGACGGGCCGCGCCCTGCCGGGTCTGGTGGGTGATCAGATGCTGCCTTCAGACGCATCTGACGTCTTCTCTGCCGTCAGACGCACGCTAACCATCCGTCCGTCAGACTCGAGACGGCTTTATCTCATCGGTCTGACCAGCGTCGGCGGGGGTGGTGGGTGAGGCCGGCAGAGACGCGCTCAGCTCACTTCCCACAGTCAGCCGTCCGTCTGAGCTGGACTCCCCGGTGGCTGGGGCGGCTGAGGTGAGACGCCGGCGGCGGACCGCGCAGCACGTCACTGGCCAGTTTCCTGACCGGCCGACTCCAGTCTCTGCCTCGGTCACTGTGGTCAGCCGCGCCGGGTACGTCGCACAACGGCTCCGCGCGCCGGGTAAGCCGTACAACGGCTCTGCGCCAGTGAATCATGACCGATTTGAGTGTCTCTGCGCGGCGGGGCGGCGCGGCTCGGCGGGTTCTGACGCTCGGCCGTCAACAGAGCACTTGGAGGCGGCAGACGTCTGCCGCCTGTTTGCATACACGGCCAATTGCGGGCGGCGATCTCCATAGTGAGCGCGCTTCTGACGGCGCGCGGCGCCGCGCCGCCTCGCCGACACCTCCGCCGCCGGCAGGGGGCGTCCGGGATCAGCTGATCCCCGCCGGTAGGGGCTCCTCCGACCAGCTGGCTGACCGGCGATCAGGGCCGGGGAGCTGTGGTCAGAAAGTGGTCAAATGGAGAACTGGCTTTATTGCCTGCTACATTTCTGGGTTGGTCATTTACTTGTTGTTTTTGCCCGCAGTTTATATTTCTCTTATCCCCCATCTTGCATATATGCATCACATATGTGTCACATCGCATCCTATCTCATTGTGTCCATTTCTCCCATTCCTCCTCTCCCTCCACTCCTTCCTCCCATTTTCCCAGCCGCAATCTGAATATGCCACAAATACGCTCCATCTAACAGTGCCCGCTATGTCTCTGCCACCCCGGGACCAAGAGCTAACAAATATGATTTATCCTCGGCCGTCTGGCTCACCCCAAGGAGAATAAAAAATGGCCACTGGGGCACTCTGGGAGGCGCTGAGTTATCGGCCGCCGCCTCCCCACCGAGTGGCAACTGGCCGCGATTCATGGCTCGAATCGGCGGCAAACTACGGCGCTCTCTTGGCGCTCTCTTGGCGCCCGCGCGGCGCTCTCGTGGCCCGCTCCCGCGGCGCTCTCGTGGCCCGCTCCCGCGGCGGAGACGGGCTGTTGACAGCCGGACGGCGATGGACGGGCCATGGCTCGTCCCCAGTGACGGCCAGGGGGCACGGCCGGTACAGATGTTCGTCGCGGGGGGCCGCAGATATGTATGCAGTCGATGCAATCGTCACGCTTCGAAAAGCGGACGCGGATTTAGTTACCCATATATCTCGGCTCGACCACTGTGTAGTGTTTCAGTGTCACATCCCGCGGTTATGTCTCGTATATAACGTTACAAATATATTACAACGTGCAGGTCATATTATAATTGCATGAATTGTGCGGCAGGTTTGTTCTTTATACACCTGTGGGTCCCATTTGAGTGGTTGCATCACATTGCCTTCTCTTTAACACTCGTTTGGCGCGTTCGCTCCATGTGCTATTGATCATAAATTCTTGAGCCTAGTCAGCTGCTTCCTGCTTCGCAGACTGCCCGGCCCCTCAGAAGAGAGGTCACACCGAGTCGAAGCACACAGGAAGGGGTAAAAATGTGTGTCGCAGCATTAATCAGCGGCCGTGTGCAGGAATGAGAGCGTACCGCCGACGCTGGCGGCGCCGTCTGAAGTAAGGCCCAGCCACGCCAAAACAAAGGAGCTCTTTAGTCAGCCGCGAATTAGCGCCGATTCGGCCGCGCTGCCTGAAAGAGGTGGTATGATCAGCGTTCCGCGTGCTAAATAGCCATCATCAAAAGTTACTCGCAAATCATGGAGCGACGCGGTGCAGGCTGGGGTGCTGGCCGTGAGTTGGGGTGAGGGGTGTGGCGGACCGGGAAAAGCAGGAGAGGTGCCAGGTTCTCTGTGACCCTGTCCTGCCAGACATGACCCAGCCCACTGCTCTAGGGTCACGCCCGAGCCGAGTTTTGGCTCTGGTCCCAACCCAGCGGGTGGTTACAACGTTAAGGTGATTCCCCATGACTACAAAAGCAGGGACGGCTTGACGTCATCCTAGTCAGTAACTCAGATTTCCGGAGTCATCTAATGGTTACTGAGACTGCGAGAGAAGGGTCACTGACATCTACATTGTGGCACCAGTATCCAGCACCGTTCACCGACTGCCTATTATGGGGTGCGGATGATGAGCAGAATGTCGTAACGATGTTCACTTTTCGAAACCGTCTGCCACTAATTACAATTCATCAAATCGCAGAGATTCATAAGAGTTGAGTCCATTACAGAGATTAATTACAGAGGCGGAGGTCGAATGTCACTGCCTGACCGCGTCCGCCGCCATGACGGGGTGAGAGGGGCCGACTCGGAAGGAATTCTGAAATCCACCGGCTTTTTCTCGGACCGCCTCGCCACTATCTCCTTTCATGTCAGTGCATTAGCATTCCAAACGAACCGTTCGGCTGCTGCAATAGACACCGCGTGCCGAGAAACTGCCGGCTCCTCCGCTGGCGGCGAGCGCTGCCGGCCGACTGTTTAACACATAGTTTGTGTCGTTTTACTACGACGGACGGCTCCCCACCGCTGCTGCCGTATAATTATCACCTATCCCATTGACGCCGCGATTGCCGAGCTCCTCACTCGAGCAATTAACAATTAATGAGCCTAAAGACGCATTACCATAGGAAACGCATAGTTTTTGAGTTATCGGCGTCGTTAGGTGTTGTTGTTGGTAATGCGCGGAGGGCGAGGCCGGTTCATTTGTCGGGAAGCGGTCGGCCGGAGCGGGGGCGGCAGCAGTGGTGGCGGGGGCGGCAGCAGTGGTGGCGGTGGTAGATCCAGCCGGTGTTAGTGCCGTGGTAGAGCCTGATCAGCAGGCACGTCCTCGCCCTGATGGAGCCATTTAGATTAGGGCACGAGGTCACCGCCAGGCCTGCCACACGCTGCGCCAGATGCGGATAAGCACAGATAGACGCCACCATTTGGGTGTCCAAAACACGGCGCAAACCATATATAAAAATGTATACCAGGCACACACAGAATAAAAGAAAATGCTACATGCAAAATGTCTACAAAGTTTCGCTAGCCTCTCTCGGCGGCAAGTTGTGAGCCTACGCGCTCATCTGCAAAGTATAGCTGCGGACTGGCCAGTGGCCAGCCCAGTAGTAGCCATTGTCGTCCATCTATCCATCTATCTATCTATCGTCTATCTCACCAGAGACGCAGGACGGGTGTGTGGAAAGAGCGGGAGTGCTTCCATCCTTCCCGGCCGGCCTATTTGCAGCGGCTTAATTCGGTCCGTGTCATTTCCAACCGGCGGCCGGGCGGACGGCGAGTGGCGCGTGGGCGGGATCCTGGCAGCCGCCTCCTGCAGAGGTGTGTGTTATGTATGGCACGCCATTACAGAGTGTCGGCCGCTGCCAGTGCCAGACCCGGCTCCGCAGTCCTGAGCGATCCCACTGCCGAGGGAGGACACTGTGCTGATATGTCCGGTCCGTGTGACGGAGGAGATGGGACGGTGTCGGCTCCGGGGGTTGAAATTAACGAAGAGCTTCTTTGTGAAATGTCCGGTTTTATGTTTGCTGTTGCTGATGTTCTACTTATTGAATATTAAGTTAGGTACTTATTATTACTTTTATATATTACTACTAATTATGTATAAGTTCTACTTATTAATGAAGTAAAATTATGTGACGATTTCATTAAAGATCCCCAGTCGACTCCTGAAGGGCCATATCCTTCTCCGTCTTCGTTACACAGCCACGACCCAGCTCTTTCAGTGTCCCGTGCCGTCCACTCCTCATCAGATGGTCTACAAACGCCTCCCGACGTTCCTACCGGGGTCCCCGCTGCACCACGCCACGCCACGCCACGCCACGCCACGCCACGCCACGCCGCGCCGCGCCACGCCACGCCACGCCACGCCACGCCACACCACGCCACGCCACGCCACGCCACGCCACGCCGCATCCGCCGCCGCTTGCCGTCAGCTAAACGTAACCGATAGCATCTTAATGGGGCTGTGACAGCGCGCCTGACGGTGCTGCCATATTCAGCTGTTGTCGCAGAGCTGCCATATCGCCCGCCGGTGTAGCGGAGTGGGCCTGTGTGGCCTGTTTCGTACGCACGAGGCGCTTTGTAACCCATATGATGACTGCATTGAAAACTCTGCGATGCTTGATGAGCTGGCTGACTGGACGACCGACGCAGATCTCATCGCTGTGCCCTATCTTGTCGTATCGGTATGCCCCTTTGCTGCCACTTGTGTGCCCCTCTGCACCTCACTCCTTTCGTCTATTGTGCCAGTGTTTGAGCGCTCAGCTCTGCTCCGGCGATGTCGATGGCGATGACTCTCTCAGAACATCGGAGTACAGTGTGCAACATCGGCCTATGTCCAGTCGATGTCCGGGCGATATCTGGCCGATGTCCGGTCGATGTCCGGTCGATGTCCGGTCGATGTCCGGCCGATGTCCGGCCGATGTCCGGCCGATGCACCGAGCACTGCTCGCGTAGTCACATCCTCTAATAATGACGCCCACCTGGTTTCTGCTGGTTTCTGCTGTTTTTGTGCTGGCTTCTGCTGGTTTCCACGGTTGAGGGTGCCGTTCGGTATATCGCTGCTTGGTGTTTCCCGTTCGAAGGTCAACACTGATGTCGACACTGGTCCGCTGCCCGGAGTGGCGGTACATTAGCTGTGCAGTTCCGCCCCTTACTACCTTACACGGTAGTTTCTCCGCCCCCATTCCTGAGGGCAGGTGCCCGGGGCCGGGTTGCCGGCAACCAGAAGCAATGTAGCTCTAGCATAGTTCCGCCCCCCTCACCCCTCTTACGCAGTAATTTGCTCGCCCATTACCCGGGGGCTGATGGTCGGGGTCCAGCTTGGCCGCAGCCAGCAGTACCTGCTGTAGCCGTACTGGTCCGCCCCCTCAACCCTTCCCCGCGTACACGGCTGAGTTTCTCCGCCCCCGTGCTACCCGGTGGCTGGGGCCGGATGTCAGGGGCCGGGGGCCGGGGGCCAGGGGCCGGGGTAGCGGCAGCCGGCTGCACTGTCCGTGCAGTTCCGTCCCCCCGCCTACGCAGATCTCCCCACTCGGTTAGTTTCTCCGCCGCAGGACCAGTCACGTCCCGGAACTCTGCCCGGCCGAATTTACACCCGGTACCCGTCCTGGCCACTTTTGCAACGCATTCCTGTTCATGGGTGAACCTGTAATATCGCGAATCTAAGTACATGGTTAGTGTCGTTTTTTACCTACAGTAGCGTGCGCCGACCGAGTGTGAACTGTAATTAAATTATCATCATTTTATTAAACAACTAGCAACGAACTGTTTATAACACCCTGGGCATGCCGTGATAAATCAAGTGTTTCGTGTGGGGCTGCTTTCTTTAACAACGCTTAATTTTAGGCCCCCGCGGCCCGGAGATATTCTTACACGGCTGTATTTCATGCATCTGCAAATTTTATGGCGCAGCCTGTCCGCCCAGTTATTCTTCCCTTCTGAGAGACGGCTATCATACCGCTACAAAAATGCAACAACCAACAGAAACATGGCTGCAGGCCGCAGTTCATCTGCCAAGTTGATGCCGGATGGCATGTTTCGCAGTGGTCTTTCCCTGCCATTTCATGTTTGCAGCAATAAACGCGGTGTTGATACCCTTGTTTCATGGCAATAATTTGGAAAATTGCTCTCCGTCATTTAACCGATTACGTGGGCTCATTTATTGAATATAATAAATGCCCACTCAGTGTCAGATTATTAATAAACAAGTTTTATCTCGTAAAACGTAATTGGCTTAATTCCCATGTTTATGGTCGGCCATTGGAGAGTTACGGCTGTGCATGGCCCAACCCTCTGCCTCACTGGAGAAAGAGCGAAGGAGCAGGAGAGAGTCGGAGAGCGGGCGCGGTTTACGGGCAGCTGAGCGGCGAGTTAATCTGTTTGGCCCGAGCATATCATGTTTTCTTGTCATCTAGATTAAGCGAGCAATCCTGGCCGGGATCGTATTACGGGCAATGGCGGAGATTTGGTAAGCGAGCTGGGCGACTGTGTTGCTGGGCGACTGAGCTGGGCGACTGTGTAGAGAAGACATCTGTCGAGACGACCGGCGGGCGTTTCGAGATCCATGTCGCCCTGTCGGGAACGCACGTTGGAACGGCAGCGCGGCGCGTCGTTTGTGAAATGGATTTTTTGATCATGTCAGATGCAGTCGCAAACGCTCAGGCGGAAA
>JARFNR010202116.1:0-13250 GCA_030323935.1 Semibalanus cariosus
CTACGTCGTTTTGGAAGGAAAAATCTCAGATTTGGAGGTTTCTCAGTTCACCCGACATTCTGGCTATCTCAGTTAAAAACTGATGTTAAAGGTGCTATAGTCCCTTTAACCGAAGTCCTCGAGGGCCTTATTCTGGGAATGTCGTTCCGAAACAGACCGACATTTCACGTATAATAATCCCCATTTACCTGTACAGATGGAAGGTGTTGAATGTTGATGCCCAGTATTTAAAACCCACTCAAGAATGAATTTCTTGGCATTGGCAGGCTGAAACAATACCAGGGTACGCGCCTCGTCCGCGCTGCTCATTTTCCACACTGGCGGGTGTCTTGTGTCGGTTTAGCCAGCGGCGGCCAGTGACCGAATCTGGCGTAAATCACCAGCGCTCCGCGTCTAAGGGCGTTCTCACGGCTCCTGTGTGCACCGAGCCAGCACCGGAAGCCTCCTCTTCCTGTCAGCGGCTGTCTGGGCTTGCAGGCTGCTAAACGCGCCTCCCACCGGCTCGCCACCGGCATCGTCGGCAAAGGGTGGGTGTAGTTAGGCTGGGTGGGCGGGATGGGGGTCGTTAGAGTTTTGTAGGGTGGGCGGGAGTCATGATGGATGACGGCGAAAGGCCGCCGGCAGTGGTGTGAGTGGTAGGACGGGTTTTGTTTGATGGGCGTAATGCCGAACGTCGACTACGAACTGACCAGGACTTGGTCGTCATGGCTTGGCTTATGTAAGCTGCATTCAGGTATGTCAACAACCTGTTTGTATGACATTTAACAAACATGAAATCTGCGCCGTCCTTATCCTGATTAACCAGTTTCTGTGAACCCACCATCAAAGCTCAGCCGACACAGAAGTACACCCTCTATTAGCTCGCACAAGCGACGCCTTTGCGCCCCATCATCACAATCAACAAGTTTATTGATCCATAACATATTTAAATGTCACACATGAGGTACAAATGTGCCGTTCTGAAACAGACCCACCCGGGTGACCAACCCACCCGGGTGAAAGCGCGCCTTTCTCGTCTGGGTGCCTGGCTCCACCACTGCGTGTCGGCGTCGCTGCCGCTGCGGGCTGGTGACCCCGGGGTCATTCGTGACCACTCGGCCATTTCACTCTGGTGTCGCTCAGCTGATGAAGCGGGAGGGCTCAGGGGGCGGAGCGGGGAGGTGGCCATGCGCCCGTCAGCCCCGCGGCGAAAGCAGGGGCATTGGCGGGTTCAGAGTGTTCACATGAAGCTATGTATCTGTACAACTTTGTGATACCTAACTAAGGACGCCTGCATGGCATTTATCAACCAGGTGCATCATCATGAACTTGGTCGTGAAATCTGGTTTCTAATCTGTGAACTTGCATTACTTGCTTGCTCGTAGTTGCTAGACTTGTTCAGGTCACTTTGGCCAACGTAGTGCCTGCGTTCATTACCCCTACGAATTGCCCGTCTGTCGCCGCTCCTGTTCAGAGCGATCAAAGCCGGGGCCGTGGCGGCGCTCCTTCCTCCCGCTCCGAGATCAAAGGCGCCGCCTGGGGCGGTGTCGCCGCCTCGCTATGACGTCACTGGGGGAGTTGGTACGCTGCAGATTGCAGCCGAGATGATCCCGCTCTGCCTCGAGCGCTGCGGAGCGACTGGCTCCTTGGCGGTGAAGTGTCAAAGGGTTCCTGGGCGGGTCGCGAAACGCATTGATTGTTGATATAGCTGGTGAAACTCGTTTGACCGGGTATAGTCGATGCGCACTGATGTCCAGACCATCACGATAGCAGGTGAAAAGTGATCAGTGCTCTCTGGGACTTGGATGCCGTTGGTGACAACCATGGTTCCCTGAGCGCGTTCTTCGATGCATGTCTTTGCTGACGTGTGGACACGTGCTGATTGCAGGGGGTTCCTTGACTTTTAGCTGGCTTTCGCGGGAGCTGGGTAAAACGGGAAAGTGAGCAGAAACGGACGACAATGGTCCATTAAATTTTGACGGTTTCCAGCATTGCAGAACTAGTAAACGATTGCGGATACACTTGCGCTCTCTTGATCACTGGTGGATCCAGGGGGTGAGGGGATTTAGGGCCATGTCACCCAAACCGCCTGAAATCGTCGCAAAATCTACACATTTCCTGATATAAAAGAAAATACAAGCAACTTTTAGTAAGGAAAGTTTGTTTTTAATCAGCTATCAATGCATAAGCAAGCGAAATCCGATGAGTGTTCAGAATTGTGCGAGACTGGAATTTGCCCCCCCCCCCCCCAACTACTGTTCTGGATCCGCCAGTGCTCTTGATATTGACCGGGTTACGCGGAGGGGAGTGGCTTATTGTCATACTTGCCAAGCGGGAACTTTAACAACGCTAGTTCGTGCATTTAGCATACGCGGAATACTGTATTCGAAGCGGCTGTCAACAGAGTTCCGCTTCTGTTGTGAATGATAATATGGATGACCTGGGTGGCATTACGTAAGTCCACCATAAACCGGTCCCATGTCACCCGTGGTTTGACCCCCGTACATCCGCTGGCGGTGCTGGGACAACACGTGGAGCAGCGGAATTGCTGCACGCTGCGCAGTTTGAGTAAGCACGCTCCGTCGGGTCTGGCATTTCCTCTTCGTCCACGGTCACATTGTTCTGACGTGGTCGGTGGTTTGTATGTGTGTTTTGGGGGAGAGGGTAGGCTGGGAGGATGTTGGGTCTCTTAGCTCGACGTGGTTTGAAGTGTCGTAGTGAGGATGTCATTAGGCTTGTGTTTGGTGCTTTAGATCGTTAGATTGTGAGCTTGATTTAGGCAGTTATGGTTCGATTCTAGATCGTGCAACCATACACATACTTTTGTTGTGATCACTTTGAACCTAAATGCTATTGAACTTCATCTTTCTTCCACCTTTCCATTCATTAGTACCTCTAATGCTTTCCTATTTTCGCGCTTTCCACTACCGCTCCACATCCTTTACTACCGATCTTCTGCTGCCGTTTTGCAACCTCGGGCTCAGTTTTCGCGTCCGTTCCGCCAATGCGTCACGTTCTCGGTTCCGTTTCAGTTCTGTCTCTCCGGTTCCTCGCGTGCTTCCCTTCCCCGCTCCACTTCTTTGCCCGCCGCCACACCATGTCTCGGTTCCCACCGCGCCGCTCCGTTCCGTCTCGTCCCGTTCTCGGTCCTTGCCGTTTTTGCTCCCGGTCAGTCGCCGTAGCGATCACGTGACAGTCGTCATGCGCCGCCTGTCACGTCACGTGATGCTCGGTTCACCGTTGCAGCTGTGGGCCTGCTGCGGCGTGGGGAATCGTTACACGACAACGAAGAGAGCTGCTGGCTGGCTGGTGACGGGCTTTAGATGTGCCGTTTTCGGAACGAGCATACGGTGCGATGACGTGCACAAATGCTCGTCGAGATGTTTAGCGAAAATTCTTCTGAGGGTATTTGAAAGGACTTTTGTAGCAGAGTCGATACTTCGTCGAGATACCGATGCAGTCGCCCCTGTCATTCCTTGTGTAACCAATCCTGAGTGGCACTTCCTCAAGATCTGCCAACGCCCCTGCTTGTGATGATTGGCGTTCGGTAGGCACCTCTCCAATCCAGTTTCCTGTTTTCGCCCCTCCTGCCCTCAGCAGCACCCCTCACCCCTCCGCCACCCCTGCCCCCCTTTCTGCATCCGCCGCTGCTGCGGACCCTGCCAGGCCGGAAGGGGGGCAGACTGGCGGCATTGGCGGGCGGTGGCGGCGCAGCGGCGGCGGCCGGTGGGCCCTCTGATAAACAAACTGGCGTCGCCGCCACCTCGTCGCTCTCGTTGCCATGACGACCGGCGACCGTCTGCTGCCAGGATGACGTCACGGGTCCGCCGCCGCCGCCCGGCCGGTGGTCGGACGGGCGATTGTTTTTGCTTGTCGGATCGCGCGACCCGGACAGGAGAAGGGGGGGGGGGTTGAGAGGCTGTGGGAGGGGGTGGTCGAGAGGCGCCCGTGGGTGAAGGTGTTAAATCATTTGTGGTGGGTCATTTGAGGATTACGTGGATTGTCTGGTTTGGCAATACGCTTTACACCTTTGATCGGATGGTGATAGGCGAGATGATTGCTTAATTTATGATGTGATAAATCACTACGTCATTACGGTGTTGCGTGGTGGTCTCCTGCGTTGTGCGCAGGAGAGCGGGTTGACATTTGGTTATGACTTTATCTTTTACCATGGCCCAGCTAGCGTCATGTTCTGCCAATGTGAGGCACTTCAGGGCAGGTTGAATGCCAATCAGATAAGTGGAAGCCACCTGCTGGTCACACAGACCTACAGCCGCTGGTACTTACCTGCGGTCTTCGCTACGACTTGCCTACGATCTCCAGTAGTATTTACATACCCTCAATGGAGCTCAGTGGATATTGGATATGAATCCAATGTCCCAATTGTCATATCAAATGCTCCAACGACACACGGCAGCAGCCGCGTGTTGTTGCCTGAGCAGCAGCTGTCCGAGGCGGAAGTGTTGGCCGCTTGTTTGGCGGACCCACTGTGAATGTTAACGACCGCCACCGTGTCACTGTCGGTGTTATCTTGTAAGTAGGCGTGTTGGTAGCAGTCAGCTCGCACGCGCGTATACAACACCGCGGGCGAGAGTGGCGTTCTGCGCACTGACCGACCGTTTACTGGATGATGTCAGGGGCTCCGCCACAAGGGGGACAGGGGAACGTACCCCCCCCAGCATTTTCGGATTTTAACATTGCGTCTATGGGCGTTGCATGGAAAGAATCGACTTCAGAATGCCTCCGTCCCCTCCCAACTTTCGGATGGTGGCGGCGCCCTTGGATGACGTCATAGCGTGTGAGGGCTGACGAGAGGACTGTTTCAGTCACCATGCTTTGGAGATGTATATAGACTGGCGCTATGAAACCTGAACAGTTTCGGCGCCCTGAAGCCCTTTCCATCATTGGAGTAAGCAAGTTTTGCTGGGAGAGCGCGATTATGGGAATGCAACTGGAAGATAAGTTTTCAATTTTGTTTTGCTTCTGGTTAATCTGGACCCGTTCAATCCCGCAAGTAATGCCCTTTCCGCCTTTCGTGCCAGTGGCCGTGACGAGAACGGGCATGTAGGCAACTGTTTTAAACGATTATCGACTAACAGGCGTCATAGAGACCCAGCGCCCGTGTGGTCGTTGAGTACACGTTGTCGATTGATCTGTCGGCTTGCGGGGGGATTCTTGACCAGGTGCCTGAGTACACCAACACTGAGCAAGTCGTACGAACTCAACAAGTGCCACTTCAGCGTTTGAGAAACGAGTCCCCATTTACGCAACAGTGCTAGGGCTCCCCCTCCCTCCCTCCCACCATCTGTGCGGTGCTGTGGGCGCCCCTGCAGTCTGCACCCCTGTCGGAGGGGGTCCTCCGGGACCAACCCACAGCAGCGGACGCCGGACGCCTCTCGTGCCTTCGAACAAAGCCAGCCGGGGCAATCGATACGCCGCCTGATTGGTGCAGCGAGTCGCCGCCGCCGCGCCCAGAGGTGACCTTTGCCCTAATAGCACGTGCTGCTAGATCACAAAATGCCGACGGCGTCAGTGGCGGCGTTTAAGGATGCTCCGTCGCCGCCGCGTCGCGGCGAGCAGCGTTATTGATTGATGCGCTTTTGGAGCTGGCCGGCGACGCCGGTCGACCGGTCGGCCGGTCGGATGGCGGCAGGGCTTTATATTGATTATATCATCGCATTGTCGGCCGGTCTAATTGAACGCGCTTGTTCCCCCATTGATTCCCCTAATAGACAATCGCGTCCCCCGCATATCGGCGATAGCGCGATATGCGACAGAGGGGCGACGCGAGGGCGCCGGATTTGGGCCCTCGCTCGGAGGGGGATAAGCGGATAGGAGCCGGGAATCGACGCCGACGACGACGAAGGCGGGGGTGTATGATCGCGGGTCGGTAATTCTTTCTGCGTCGTGCCACGGTGGAAATAGGATCGACACCGCCCTCTTGACGCTCGCCACTCTCTCTTGACGCACCGTTGTCTGGCGCACCGCTCTCTTGACGCTGTGCCAGTTGACGCAACTCTCCGGGAATGAGGCCGTCAGCACCGACCGGACCGACTCAGACCGATTTGCTAAACGGGGTGCGTCCCAAGTCTGACAGTTTTTTGTGAGCAGTATTGCGATGTTCGGACGGTGTCAGGGCTTCGGGCTCGTCAGCAATCGTCGCACCGTGTCAGTGACGGATGACACTGCGTTGCGTTCGTCTGACCGGATTGGCGGCCCAAAAACCGGTTGCTCTTCAATCATGCACAGAGTGGTTCCAAGAGAAGGGTGCGTTCAGGACAGAGTGCGTTTTGTGTCTTTAACCGGTAGCGGTAAGGCACTGCACGAGGGTGATTCAGTCGGGTTCGAGGACCTTTGGCAAGAAACGTGGGAGGGACAGGGCGAACGCGATGCTCGCTTCTTCCAGTGCAGCGGTACGCAAGGCTTGATAGCGTTTGGCTTCTACTTCGGGTGATTGCGAATGTCCTTCCTTTTCGCAGTCCCCTGAATCCGCAGTCCCTTTTTCTTTTCTATCGCGCATGAGCCAACCATGCCATGGAACCATCCAGATGACAAAATCTCACCATATCATCACAACTCGCTCATACTCCCGGTCTTCATCCGGATTTGATGTTTCGCTCATACTACCGATGCTACCGTAGTCCATCCCTCGGAGTAAGTATGTCGTTTTTTACGGCGACCTCGCCGCCGATGCGTGTCGAATGCGCCTCTGTTTCGCTTCTTTCTCCGGCCTGATCGCGCCATCCATCGCGGCCCGTTACGCGGCGCGACGTTTGCGGCGCATCGCGGCGTTGGCGTCGGGGCTGCCCATCTCCCATTGTCCGTTTCCGCTCCCGTGGCGCGCCATCATTGTCGCAGCTCGCTCCCGTTCGCCACAGCGAGACGCCGAGCCGCGCAGCTGTGGAGCGCCGGTCGCCACCGCGACCGGCCGTCCCCCTGACCGTCCCTCCCTCCACCAGCGACCGCCACACTTTCTAGTGGGAGGCGCGTGCCGCAGAAATCGGCCGCTGGCACCTCCGTTCGGGAGATCTCATGACTTTATCGTGCTGCGCGCGACGGCGGCGGCGGCGGCGGCGGCGCGGTGAAAGGTCCACGGCTTGTGAAGCGTCGACAGGGGCGTCACCAGGCGACGAGCTTTTGGGGCAGGTGGAGCACCTTTAACTGCTACTTTGAGCGGTACCCAATTGGATGTTGTCTTGTAACCGTGATGAAAGCAAACATGAAGTAAATGCATGATGCATCTAGACTTGATAGCGACGCTGGGAACCATCCTCAACTAGCCGGACGATCTTTGTGCGTCACCCGCCTGGCGTCGCCAGTGGTGGTGGCGGTGGCGGCGCACGCGGCGTGGGCGGCGGCGTGTGGTGGGTGTGGGGGCGGTGTTACGCCACCGTAGACCGCCCGCGTAGCGGCCACAGGTCAGCGGCTGGCTGGGAGCCGCCGCCGCCGCCGCCGCCCGTGTGTCTGTCTGTGTGTGTGGTGTGTGTCAGTGGTCGGCAAGGTGGACTGCGTGGTAGAGGCGTGCGCCAGGTGCTGTACGGTAGAGGTGGATACACATACACAGAGGTGGATACCAGACACGCGCTGGCGGTGTCTGGAAGGTGGGTTCGGAAGGGGGATGGGAGTGGTGTGGGACTGCATTGGTGAAGCTTTTTAGAACAAGTTGGTGGGGCAAAATATCATATTGCCTGGTTGTTTTGCATGGTTGAAGTGAAAAATTGCCATTTTAACGCCAGGAAATGTTTAAATCTGACAAAAGTTGTTGGGGCAAAGCTGAAAGTTGGTAGGGCCACTGCCCCACCATTTGCATAGGAAACTCCACCCGTGTGTGAGAGGCGTGGTCGACTGAGGGTGCATTCGGGATGTTAGAGGTTTGGTTTACTGAGGGTGTATTCGGGATATTAGAGCGTGTGGTTTGTTGAGGGTGTGTTTCTGTTGTTAGAGGTGAGACAGTCGGTTTTGTGACCGGGATTTGTCGTGCAACGGTGCGAGTGGCTAGTTTCTCGTTGATATGCTGGGTTGTATCTGTGCATTTCAGTAGTTCTTTGGTCGCGACACTGAAATTGAGATGATCTTAATTTGCAATTCTCGTTGGGAATTATCCCCTTGAAGCCGTTTTATCTGGCGCAGGCGGCATACTTGTCCCATCAATGTTTGTCAACCAAACTCAATGTTTGCCATCGTGACGCGTTGAGAGTCTCTTCAGTAGTTGTTTGTAGACGCTCAAGGCTGCAGACTGTTAGACGATCAGATATTCAGACGTTCATACGTCACACGGCAGGAGGTTTATCACCCCGCGTGGGAATCCATGTCTGACCTCTGTTCGTGACGTCAGTCGCGTGTGATGTCCGGCCGCCATGCCTGTGTTATGTCCCTTCTGACATTCCTGTGTGATGTCCCGCCAGACATAGCCTTGTCATCTCACTTCTAGCGTGAGGGTGAAGACCCCAGGCGAGATAGACATTCCGTTTCTGTACACGTCGCAACACTGAAACTGCAGCTGTGCTGAAGTGGCAAGCACTTGCCTGCTGCCGAACTTCGGTAACATTTCCGCCCACGAACCGATGGGGACGCTTGCCAAGGAAATCTTCCAAGAAACATCGAATGATATTCAATAAGCGGTCGCTGACGAGCAATCGCCATTCCTGAAAAGTGTTCACTAATAATAGATGCCGTAGGAGTGCGTGCGTCACTTTCATAACATTATTTGCAATATTTATCAAGAGCGAGCTGTAAGTGCGCTGGCACCTCCCGCCGCCGCGGCCTTTGCCTGCGGGGTGGCAATCCGTCAGCAAACCTGACGTGTCCTCGGCCAGCGAACATGACGCCATGTCACATTCGTCCAGAACCGTGGCTGCGGCGCATTACGCTGTCAACGCTAACCGCAACTGCAAACCTGCTCCGAACAGGCTGCGAACAGGGGTCTGGAAAGGGCGCTGATGTGGGGGATTCCGTGGCACACCGCCGGCCGTACCAAACCGGACGTGAGTGACGCAGCGGCGTGTATTGCGGTTTTCTTATCATGCTGGATCGGTTAGCGCTGGGTCAAACTGGCATAGCGGTGTCTTTGACGGGGTCGGGGGTCATCCGGGAGGGTGAAACCCGCCGATAGCAGTTTGCGGCATGTGCGTTGTCGTTTCACATACCGCGTTGTCGTTTTCCGGTGTGTGAAACTAGCCTGATGCTGTGGCGGAGGGAAACCAGCTACGTTGGTTTCCCGACCGAAGTGGTTTCACCCTAAGCAGTTTTACCTCCTGATGGTTCTTGCACGCTGCTTGTTGTGCTGTGACGTGACGTTTATATTCGAAATGCTCGCTTGCGTCTAAGGTGGACGCTTGCATGATGTTGATCCAGTGTATCTGAAACAGGTAGTCTTTATCTGCCAGGAGCACATCCCCCAGCCTTGCATACTTTATAAACAAACCCGAACATTCTGGTCCGTGATTGCAGTCTGATATGATTGGCACATGTTCGTGGTAGCAATTTGCTCATAATGAAAGCATATGCTGGGGTCATGTCGTGGGCATTGCTGAAGTTGTAATGAAAGTATATGCTGGGGGTCATCTCGTGGGCATTGCTGAAGTTGCAGACAGATTTGCAAGTGCCGCACATATCGCCACCATACGCTGCGTGGTGGCGATATGTGCGGCACCCACTGCGCCCTGAGCTACGGCCTGAGGTCTGAGCTTCTCGCCACTCCCCGCACCCTTCCATCAAGGGCAGCACGCCCCGGTCTGTGTGGCGTGCTTGGTGCCTGCTCCTGTGACGCAGTTCGGCCGTGGTGGTCTGCGTCTCCCGTGACCCTTCGGCGCTTCGATGACGCCAGCAGCCGTCTCGGTGAGACAAGACAAAGCGGCCGTGCTGCTGGCGGTGCCACGGGATGGGTGGGGCGGCGGGGCGCAGTCAGAGTGCACGTGCTGGTTGAGCATTTGCCAGAGGCGGAGTCAGCTGTGGGGGGCAGGGGAGGTGATGTGTCTCATATTGTGATTGCCATTATTTTGGTGAATTAGGGTGCGGGGTGTGAGGATTTGATGACGTGTACATTAAGTGTTAAGCGATTTATGTGTGGGTTAATTACGATGGAATTTGGCTACGGACGATGGCACTGCCTCATTTGCGAGAGATTAATTTGCAAAGTGCGCACTGCACCGAGCACTGAGGTCATGCCAGAACACTCGTTCATTTAGCCGTCCCGCTATGGCAGCACAATTTGTCTGCCTCGATATGGCAGCGCTGCAGCCGCCAGAAATGGCGCAGGGAAGACGTTCGCCGGTGCTTGGCCGTCCTGCGGAACAAATGACTCTGTCGCGGGCGGACTCAAGGTGGCGTCACTCAGTCGCCGAGCCCCTCCCTCTCTGTGGTGGGGCATTGCCTGATGTGTCTCTATCGTTGACCAAAGGGTGATAAATACGCGGCCGATTGGTGCCATTGGTCACAGAGAATCGATAGAGCGCCTATCGCCTCTCTGTGCGTGAGGAGTGGCGATTTGTTCACAGTGAAGAGTCTGTTGTGACACATTCTCGCCTGTTCCGATGTGAGGGGTCATCGACTCGCGTTCTTTTCCCACCCCTCGGTTATGTAATAGGTATAAGGTAAATGTAGTTCATTCTCATAGCTACCACGACCGTCCTTAGGCTTTGGAATGGATGTCACCCTTTTCCAAATGGCTTTCGTGACTGTAAAATAAAGTTTAAAGGCGCATCAATTAAGAGATGATAAAAAGCTCACTATGCCACTGTCAAATGACCGTAATTGCCGCATCATGTCTTGGCAATAAGGAGAATCAAATGTCACGTTTTAGTACATTACATTCTGACCCCGGTGTTTCCGTTCTGACGATGAGAACACAATTTAATTACCAGAACTAGGCATATAATTTAAAATGTGTTCTTCGCAAGCTACGCTCGATTAAATATCTTGTCATGTTTTCCTTTTCTAAATGTTTTAAGAATAGCCGCGAAGCCTCCTCTCTTCCTCCCGCTGAGTTCGCCTCTGCCGCTGACCTTTCGGCCGGAGGGCATCAGTTCGACCTCCGGAGATAACGTTATCGGGGTTTACCCACCGGACGAGATTGCGCTGCGTCGGTGAGCCAAATGACCGGGTACGGTTCACGACGTGTTTTGTTTGGCTGTTTGCTCAGTTCTGGGCCGATTGTACCTAGACGCTTTGGTCATGGACACTAGAGCTTTTTTAGTGCCGAGTCGGCATGTTTTGCTGACGAATAGTGGGTCTGTTTTACTGGTGCACGACACGTGTGTATGTGACATGCCTACCGCTGGATAGGAGAATCTAGTGACGCCGATGAACAAAGCTAACAACCATTACTAGGTCATTACCAACAACTACTTGATTCCATGGGAAATGAATGACTCACTGCGTTTAGCCAAACATTTAGCCTAGTGGCGCCTAGTTAATTTTGCCTAATAAAATGGTTGACCTACCGTTTGGTAACCCTTACGGAGTAGTTCGCACGTCAAACCCAGCACGGCTCGCCACCGCTGCGAACGTGTTCCAGTGAGCGTCGTGCGCCGGTATCGAATACAGCCGATATTGAGCCGCGTACGCCCGTCCCGTCGGTCGACCTGGGCTGGTCGGATCGCGCCGGTCGGCGTAGTGACTTCCTGTCGCCAGCTGGGCTTTGTTCGTCAGCGCTGGTGTCAGCGTGCGGAGGTGTGTCACAGGGAACGTGGCGTGGCCAGACTCCGGCTGCTGGTGCTGATGCGCAGTGGAGTCTGATGCAATGTCGGACGCAGGTGTCGAAAGCCTGCGTGATATCCAGGAGGCGATACAGCCATGCTACTTCCTGAAACGACACGTGTTGATTCGGTGTCGGGATCCGTGATTGGTCAGGATTCGCCTGCTCGATGGTTTGTTGTCCTTATTCACTGTATGGATATGAACGTAGCGAAGTGTGGCTCCATTTATTGGCCATTCAGCACAAGCATTGTCCTGACAAATGCATCAATAAATGTTGCCAATAACGCAACTGCCAATGTCTGCTTGGTGATACAGTTCCCAGTGAATGTCAGCCACATCATGGCTATGTCCGCTTGTCAAAATATCACATGCCGGGAAGCTGGTACAGCCTTCTCAACAGCCTTCTGTTGGCTGTGTTCGGCTGTACCACATTCCCGGCATGTGAGGGGATCCGCGGTGACCCGAGCCGTGACCTCCTATGGTCGCAGCTGTGTGGCACGGCCTGCCCCCGCTGCCCCCGGCCATAAACTGTTATCGGAACCCCGTCTGGCCTCCGCAATCTGGCGGCACCCGGCGGGGCGGGGGCGGGGGCGTGTGGGCCACCTGTCTAGGTCACCCGTCCTCGCCCCCACCCCCGCCCCGCCCCGGGTCTGCACTCTGCACTCCCGGTCTCCTCACTCCCTCCGCCCCCACGACGCATCAATAAACAAACGTCTCCCGCGACACCCCGACTGCATTGGTGTCCGCGTTGGCTGTCTTCGAGATTGTGACAGCAATCGTGGCAGTACTGAGATTGTGACAGCAATCGTGACAGTACTTGTTACAGTTTGTGGTCGTGCCAATGAAGATGAAGCTTTCGTTGGACTGGCTTGTTTTCACCTAACACATATGCCGAAAATGTTATGTAAAATATTGTTAATAGCAATCCACTTGTGGGTCACGTCGAAGGTTAAAATCAGCACCACCCGGCTACATCAGCGGCGTCAGCGCCCGTCAGCGGCGTCAGCTGAATTTGTCGCCGATACGGCGGCTGTCGCGGCGCGCATCAAAAGCGGCGACGAACAGTGGCGCTATCGCGGCGCGCTGTTGACACGCCTGATAAGCGTGTCCTGCTCGGCCGGCCGGCCGCCGCGCTCCGCACAGCTGGAGGACTGGCCTCCAAACCAGCCACGTGTGCGGAGCAGGTTTTGGATAAACTCAAGCCATTTTTGCTGCCGCCACCGCCGGTGTTTTCGTCACTGGCGGATCCAGAACGGTCAGAAACGGATCCTGGCGGATCCAGAACCCAAGCCAGATGTTGGTCTGGGGTATGGCCTAGAAAGCCTCCAGAAAGAAGTGGATCTGCTCCCGTTGCTGCTGGTTTAGTCGCGACCCAGCCGGCTGGCCTGGCGGGGATGTGATCTCAGGAAACCAGTCAGTTGACAATGCGGTATACCTATGTCTATATCTTGGATTTTGATAGATGGTACCTACCGATGGTTGACGTCATACAACCCTAGTGTGACGGTTGTATGACGTCAACAATGTGGTATTCCTATGTCTATATCTTGGACTTTGTTAGATGGTACCGATGG
>JARFNR010204337.1:0-13235 GCA_030323935.1 Semibalanus cariosus
GTGCTCTGTTCTGTGGTTGCATCATACAGGCTAGCTGTGCTGACTGTGCTCTGTTCTGTGGCGGCATCAGACGGGCTGGTCGTACTGCTCAGGCTTGATTCGGTCGTGGTATCGACCTTGTAGTTTGCGCTCTCTAAGTTCGGTGTCGTCTCAGTGCTGGCAGGCTCAGATGCCTCAGTAGAGCTATGAACTAGGACCTTAGTACTGGCTGATTGCTGGTCTGCTGACTGCTCCGTCAAACCGGTCACACTCTGGCCTTCTGGTGCCTCAGTTGGTTCCAACTGTGGGGAGACTTCATTGTCTTTTTCGCCCGTCGGCTCCACTCCACTGCCGTCTTCTGACACTGGTGTCAGTTCACTGGCGTACACGGGCTCCGCCGTCTGTCCGCTGCCGTTCTCAGCTCCAGGCGTTAGTCCACTGCCATTCTCAACTCCAGGCGTCAATTCGCCATCCGTTGGCTCGGGCAGGTACTCAAGCTGGCCCGTGAAGTGGTACTGCTTGTCCGGCAGATGTGACGAGCTCTCCGTAGTGCTGGCTTCGCTCAGGGTGGGCTCGGTGCTACCTCCCTTGGGGGAAGCTGGGGTCTCCGTGGTGCTGGCTTCGCTCAGGGTGGGCTCGGTGCTACCTCCCTTGGCCCCCTCTGGGGAAGCTGGACTCTCCGTGGTGCTGACTTCGCCCAGAGTGGGCTCGGTGGTGCCTCCTTTGGCTCCCTCTGGGGCAGATGGTGTTTCCGTGGTGTCGGCTGCAGTCAGGATGGGTTCGGTGGTACCGCTGGTGGCCGCGTCTGGGGCAGTTGAGGTCTTCGTGGTGTCACTCTCCGTGGTGTCAGCTGCACTCGGGGTGGCCTCGGTACCGACCGTGGTGGCGCCGTCTGAGGCATCTGAGGTCGGGAGCAGGCGCCGGTCTCAGTGTCGGGTGCGGGTTACAATCGGTGAGGTGGGTGTTATAGACAAGACAGACAGCATGCAACATTCAGGTGCACTCAATATGTGGTGGTGTGTGTATTTGGTGTTCCGTAATTATCATATGTGCTTTAGTTAATGATATGTGCGTGTGAGTAAAAGGTTATTTTAAGTGCGCTGTTTTAAGCAATTACGTAACAACCTAGGGTTGTACTGGAGCGCGAAATGCATGCTTTAACACAAATAACGGCGTGTTGTGTTCAGTTAAACGTGATCCATGCAGTTCATTCAACCTTGTCGTTGTCACTGCTTTGCAGCCGATATCTAGAGTGCTTCGTTACGGAACCTATCTAGACCACACAGGCACATGGGGTCCGCATTGCTGAGGGTACTACAACGATGGCCGCTGGTCGCTAGACATCTCACTAGACATGCACCGACTGACACGGGACCATACTTCTCTGCAATGCGGCTTTATCTATGCTTGGACGACAGACAGGGATGCTGTGACATGCGCCGTCTGCTGGGAGTGGGGACATAGCAAGGAGTAGCTGGGATCAGTTACCGTTGGTAGGAGTGATTACATTGTACCCCAGGTGTCGAGCCCCCTCCTGCTGCCGCACAGACGGATCGCCTGGAAAGCAGGGACGCGTGGGCGTGTATGTTTGGCAACGGTGGATCACCACCCCGAGGGACTGACATACATACGTGACATACAGACACACAAACAGGGAGAGACCTCGGGGAGGTGTGCGGCAGCGGCAGACCATCGCCCCGAGGGGTTGACATGTAGCTGTGACATACCGCCTTGGATGTGACATGCACATAAGGAAACGTAGAAACAACCAGTACAGATAAAGACATATGATGCAAGTATACAAAAAAGCGGTGTTGCCATGCTTGATGGCTGATAGGAAGTGGAGACATATGGCTTTGCACATAAAAACAAACGGACACACACGTGACTGGCTTACAGGATTCCGGCAGTCTGGACCAAAAGTTCGGCTGTGTGGAGACTGGAAACCAGCGCTCAATGCACCTTTACCCGTACCTCAACACACCTGTACCTCACACCGCAATCCAGCTTCAGCCAGCTGCACTTCCGAGCTGGTAGGACAACTGCTGCATAGAGTGGGTCACTCACCACAGTCGTACGTATCCGGGCAGCACTGTCCGGGCGGCGGCGGCACGGGTCGGCACGAGGACCGCTCGTGGTCCAGCGGTGTACTGCAGCTCTGCACCGCACACTTCACCTCCGAGTGCATACAGTAGCAGTGCTGGCACGGGTCCGCGCTGGCCACCTGCAGATGATCACAGCAGATGGTTAATAGTCTGACAATGGGATGATGACGGGAGGACAAAACGCATTCGTGGGAGGTATTCGTTTTCTCATTAGGACTCCATTTCATGAAGGAAAATATACTGTTGTACAAAAAGTATGTGGTTGAATATAAAAATAATAAGCAAGTGCGCAACGAAAGCCACAGTGAGCCCCATCGAGGCAAATGTTAAAATTAGTTCGGCTGTGTGGTGCATGGCAAATTTGAATATGGCAATAATGCCATGTTCAAATTTGCCATGCTAAGATCGCCCAGCCCACTAGGCACAGCCGGTCGCCGGGCGGCTGCGAGTGTGACTGCAGCTGGCGTCTTACCTGCTCTCCGTCTGTGTAGTTGACTCCGTTGTGGAGACAGCCGGCCGCCGGGTCTGGCCGAGCCGTGGTCAGCGGCGGCAGCGTGGTCGTCTCAAAATCTGCCAGACACACGTCACTGGTCATTCATCACCATCAGTAACTATCGGTTATTGTCACTGGCTATCAGTTACCACTTAATTACTCAAATAATCACTAGCTATCGGTTAATGATTTGCTTTCAGTAGACTCACCGCAGTTGTATCTGACGGGGCAGCACACTCCGTCTTCGAACACCGGCTGACAGCCCGGCACACTCATGGTACACCGCTGCTGGACACAGGCTGTGTGGTTCCGGATACAGTAGCAGACATCGCACGGCTCCATCGGGTCGGAAGGAATCTGAAGTACAATGTGACAGGTGTTACTGAGATTTTTAACGGTTAATCTTTGACACAATACAGGTCTGTTACATAGGTCCATGGTTTTATGTGACATGTTGAGAGTTTCTAGGAATATGTATTGAGCTTTAAAACAGTAGATGATCATTTGGGTGTTTTGGCTTTACTTGTTTCAAAATCACCAGGTCAGATTTATGACAAGATACAAAAAACAAGGAATGCGTAAAGCGGGCACATATCTTCAAAAGGAACTATTTTATGATTCAGTTAAGTTAAAGCCCGGCTAAACTATTTTATGATTCAGTTAAGCTAAAGCCCCGGCTGCTGTCACCACTGACTGACCTGCGCGCCGGCCCGGTACCTCTGGCCGTCCACCTCACAGCCGCTGGCGTCGGTGCCGTCGGCCAGCGGGGGCGCCACCGTCGTCGTCGTCGTTGGTACCGGCGTCGTCACGTTGGCCAGCCCCAGCATCTCCATGATGGGAACAGGAACTGGACGGCGGGGAAATGACATTGTCAGTGACATGGCAATGACATTGTCCGTCCCCCTTTCTGGGCCGTTTAACTCCAGTACAATGGTCAGTGTTAGCCTGCACTTAGCGTTGCAGTCTCCGGAGACTTCTACGAGCAGTGGGCCACTAACACCGCCCAGACATTAATTTCCAGTGGATGTAATAACTATTAACTATGAAGCGCAGCTATTTGAAACAGTTATCCTGTTCACATTCATTATGTGTTGTATACAGCAGCATACAATAAATGTGCTGTATTGTAAACCATGTTCCGGCTGTCTGACAGTAAAAATGTGCAGTTTTAATGGCTTAGGAGCTGTGTTTCGGTTGACCGGTAGTTCCCAGGGAAGTACAAAGATGCAGTGTCAATGTCTGTATTCACCCTGGCATGAGATCTGATACCATATCAGTTTAAGTCTACATTCGATTAGCTTATATTTCAATTGTGAGTTGTCAGATAGATTCTAAAAAGTTACAGGGCTACCCAATTATGCCCAAACCCATGTTTATCTACATTCTTCAATCAAGTAGTGCTGGGAAAGCAACGAAATAGTTTCCCATAGCAACAAACTGAAAACTTAGTATTTGTTCTACAGCAGTGTTAGATTGAGTCTTTATATGAATAGAGTGTCGAGATTGATGCACATATTGCGACGTAGTGGTTTCTTCCGGTGCAATTGGGCAACATGAGCTATGGGGGACAACAGGTATATGTTAAATGATCTAGTGTGAAACAGACAGCTACCTATTAGTAGGTATACGACTGATAAGCACTGCAATATTTATATAAATATATTGCAATTGTGCTAGTAAGTTGGAAGCATTTCTTATATTGTCATTAAGCACAACCTGATGTTTTTTTTTCTTCTCAAGTTATTACGTTTTGAATCCGCTTATTATGCATGGTGCGTCGCGCTGTGGATATTTTACGAGCATGACCGGAAGTGTTAAGCTAGCGCCGGATAAAAAGCTATTGCACCAAACTATGTGGATTTGGCACACTGACAAACGTCGCCCCCGTTATTTGTTACTATAGGATATCGGCTCAGCTCGCTCATACAGTGACAGGCTGGCCGCCATTCCTGGTCGTATCGGTCCTTTCATCTTTGGCGAGTGGGACTGGCTGACGTGCCAACTCCTTTCGGGTCGGGTGTCGCAGGGGCCTGCTGTGACACTGGACATTTTTGTCCGTGGTCCGCTGGAATAAGCCCACCCTCTGCCATGTATCGGTATGCAGCTGCACGCGGTGGGCAGGAACGAGACAGGGTGCGGGGATGAAAGGAGTGGAGGAGGTCACGGCCAACGAGGCACCAGAGACCACCAGGGCAGTCTCTATCAACCTGATTGGGAGCCCTCTGTAGTCTGCAGTCTGATATAGGATGGTTTCTGCTGGGTAGTCTGTAGGGACATAATCCAGGTTGGTGAATGTATTGTTCTTTTGATGCGTCGAAGAGGTAACATTACTCATTTGATTACACCGCAACCTATAGGCTGCAACCTACACAGAAAATTACCGCAACACATAAACTCAAATTATAATTTGAGTATATGTGTTGCGGTAACTTTCTGTCTTTTACGTGTTCCCGGTATTTTTGTTTTGGATTTGCGCATACAAACGACAAATGCGGCGTTACACAACCACATGCAATGTATATTAAGAGATTACTCCACGGATGATCCGTTCGCGGCGAGTATGATATCATCCATTAGTAGCTATTACATTGTATGTTGTGAACCAAGAAGCGTTATGTACTTGAAGTTCGCGGCTTTATTCATGATGTGTCTAACACCCCTTTCCCTGAAAGCGCTTTGACCAGTTGCGTTTGCTGTCTCTCTGAGATATCGGGAGGGTTCAGCGACTAAACACATGTAACCACGTCCGCAATACGGAAGCTCTCTTACTTTAGAGGCGGGGGCCAGTTAGCGTATTTGTGTGTGTGTGTGTGGGGGGGGGGGGGGGGGGTTGTAAAGGAATCCTAGTAATTTGAACGAATGTTTTACAGCAGCGGCGGGACCTGTTGAAGGGGCGGGGTGCAGCTGCAGCTTCAGTCACAGTTGTCAGTGGAATGTGCCCGATACAGTGGACTGAGGACGGCGCACAACACAGTGGACGGCCGACACACACCCGAACCAGGCATCCCGGCACAGTGGAAGGCCGACACACACACCCGAACCAGGCATCCTGGCACAGTGGACGGCCGAAGCAAAGTAGCCTCGGCACCGGACCCGCATGAAAGGCCAAAGCCTGCTCCAAACAGCGGGACACAGCCGCCTCTCTGTAGTGACCGGTACACGCCCGTGCCGGTCATCCCGGCTATGTTTGGAGCGACCCCACCCGACACATAGCGGAAGTGGAGGGACACCACATAAACGGTCTGACGTCACATAGGGAGCGTATCGTGTCGCATGCAAATGTCACAACACTAATTGTAAATCACCTCACAAATGTCACTTATCCAAATACCAGACGCATCAGTTGAAGTGAGTAGGACAGCTAGTGTTCCGAGTTATTGAGTCCCTAGGAACCAATCGTGTTCGCAGGTGATGGTGAGGTTGATCGCCCTGATCAAAGGCGATGGGTCAGACTCTCACCCTGATCACAGCTGTTTATCGGATCAGATTCTCACTTTCATCGCAGGTGACGGTGGGACAGCACTGTCCGGGCAGCTTCTCGGCCGTGCATCCCTTGCTGAGCGCCCGGACGTACGGGCACACCTTGAGGAAGCACATGTGCATGTCGTCTCGGCAGGTGCAGTTAAGGCACGGCTCGCCCGTGACGATCTGCTCGCCGTTCTCGAAGTGGTTCATCATGTGGAAACAGCCGGGCACTGCAGCGATGGCGGAGAGAGTGAGAACATGGTCACAGCGCGGGTCAGGCCGGCGACGTCTCAGGTCACACAGAGATGGCAAGGTCTGCACGCCGAGCGCAGACAACTCACGCCAAGTATCTGGGCCATTAACCAGCCGCACGGCTTAATTAAGCTCTGCACGCTAACATAGGTAGACATGCGGGGTTTTACCAAGTTACTTGAAATCAAGTGAGTTGTCTTCATTTCATGACAGGGACTTTTTAAACCGGTGTGTGAAGAATAACATTATAAGTCATTACGGTTGAGTTAATAAGATAACGGCATATCTAAGTTAAAAAGATATATACATCCAGTAATTAGCATTACGAGCCCTTTTTATGACTTATTGCGCTCGACAAACAACTGGTTTCCATCCGTCTATAATAATAATTAGTGTTTCAATTTCTACCAAGGACAACTATAACTTATTTAACGACTTCTATGACATGCCAATATGACAAACTCATACGGGATGGAGTCTGGAGAAAACAGTATGCCGTCGAACAAACGCAAAACAGAACATGACTAGGTTTAAAATCAGTCGGCTTCGACGCGAGGCTAAGTCATAGCCGATCAGTGACGTGGGCAGCAGGTGTCTGCCCTGTAACGGTGTGCGGGGTGTGCCGACTCACCAGGCGTGGAGGCGTCCCATTCCAGTGGCGCTGAAAAGATCAGAGGCCGTGAGTACCTGAACACGTTACGACACGGCCGTGAACGCTAGCGGCCGGCCGGGCCGCGGGCCGCTACCACCGCGGACGACACGAGCGAAGCATCATAGTTCACCCCTACCACGGCCGATCGGAGGCCGGCTCACGACGCGGGGCGCTCACCGCCAGCTCACCGGGTCGGGTCGGGCACACAGGACACCCTCATACAGACGGTCTGCCTGAGTAGGCAGTGTCGCGCTCATCACCGCACTTCCTGTCCGGGAACCGCGCGGAAACGGCCCGCTCACGATCCCCGGGCGTCGGCAAACAGGCAGGCTGCCTTGAGCGCCGCCTTTCACCAGCACATAATATGCCCCACTGGCACAGTGGATGATAAATAAGTCTATCCTCCGGGCCTCTGGGGTAGTTAATGTGGGCGTGTCCGTATGTGCTAAGTGTAAAGTAACGAAATATTCAGCAGTATGGCACCGATGAAATATGCACCACCCGAATACAATCGTGATAATGATGCAATGCATATGTTTTGCAGATGCACGTTGTCATAGGCTATGTGCAGGGTCCGAATATGTAAAAAACTTCTGCAAATTATTCTACGTTTCTGTATAAATTGCATTGTAAATCTCTGGCTACACGACGCATATTTTTCGCTTTTTGTATTAGCTTTTTAAGGCTTTTCAGTTTTTTTTAATCATCAAAAACTTAGATCCGTGCCATTGAACTGTATATAGCGTCGTCCACACGGGAGGTCAGTATTTTTATTATAAAAGCGAAAGAAGCTTAACGTGGAGTCAGTATGACTCCTTAACTTTTTGGCTGTGTAGTGCCCACTATCCGAAACAATGCACACTATTCGCAGCATTTAATGCTGATATGCATACAATGTTTCCTTTAACGTTCCACAATACTTTCGCTATTTGCTCATGACTTATCAATATAGCAAGTGAATCCGGATCTACCTTTGTGCGACTTCAGGAGGTAAATTACAGTGAAAAATGCATAACCGAAGGTTTGTTACAATAATACATCAATCGATAGCCATATTAAACGACACCTTCCTACCACATGAACATGTCATTGGGACTCAATCCTTTTTCATTTTATGCTCATGCTTATAACTGTCCGATACCTACATTTTACGCTGATGGTTTGTCAGCGGGGTGAATGAACGATTTGTTACTTGACCCTCCATAGTAAGCCCATCTTCTCCGCTTTATCCGAATAAATTGTGGGAGTTAATCGGAATCTGCAGACTAAAAATATAGACGTTTCATGCAGCATTGACACCCCATGCAACATTCCCTTATTACCATGTATTACGCCATCCGTGACTATATCTCCATTGTGTTACATGGCACATCCCTGACGTTTAACTTTGTGCAATCGCTGTCGTTTGCCTGCACGGATGTGGACAATGTCCAGCTCCGTGTGGCAGCCGTGTGGGCGTCCGTGGCGATTTACCTGTGTAGACTGGGACCAGTGCCGCTGACAGCAGTAATGCCGCCAGGGGGACGAGGCTCCCCCAGCGTCCGCTCCCCATCCTGTAACGACAGACATGCACACTGTCAGTCAGATCACCATCACACCGCCAGATCCTCCTGCATGCATCCCAGTAAAAAACAAATAAATATCCCCGTGACGCGAGTAATCATACGGTGACAGGTTTATACCTTATGTGCTGATGTCTGTGTATGTAGAATGTGGAGTTATGTTTATCATGCAATGGAAATACCAGTGTTGTGTGTATACTGCTGCTTACGGGATATCAGTAATGCAATGCAGCTATTTAGGGCAATAATTCACGGAATACGGCTTGTTTACGAAAGTGTTTCGAGTTTTGCTGTGGACTTTTACTCTAACACATGTGGCTTTGATTTTCGCTTTACCTGATGCGATCATATTTTTTATTTGAAGTTGAGGTAACCCGGACCATGAACGAAAAACAAATAAAGCGCAAATATAAATGTTTTCAATTCAAGCACAGGATGCCGCAGTGACGAAATCACATTCAAGTTACCGCTCCATGTAAACCCCTAACTAGATATGTGCAAACTTAACATGTCAACATGACGTGTCTCTTGGCTGTACCTATATGTAGAACACATTTGGCAATAGTTCTGTTACCCACGGCGAGCGAGGTGCGACGAAACGCAGGGGTTACAATGGCAGACCATTGTTATTTCAGCTTTTCTCAATAGCCTACATGAAACTGCTCACTCACCAGCCATGTCTCTTGATTTCGTCAAAAAGTGCTTCATCCCTGTTTCTTTATTTCATAAGTACGACATTCCACAGTCAGAGTTATACATAAAGGACCCGCAAGCTGTTGTTTAACTTCGCCGCTGCTATTTCATGTCAAACCTCGCCGATTCGGTGGAAACAATAAAGGGAGAGGCGGGGGTTCAGCGGACCGGCATTCCAGAGCGCCGCGCCTGAGGAGCGCCTGTTGGCGTCACAAACAAGGCGCCTGGCGGGGCGTCCCGAACAGGGCAGCTCACAGGGGGGCCTGGTGGGGCGTCGGGACAGGGCGGCTCACAGGGGGCCTGGCGGGGCGTCGGGACAGGGCAGCTCACAGGGGGCCTGGCGGGGCGGCTCGCGGGGCGGCCTGCCCACGGTGTCGGGCCACCCGGCCAGTTCGCGCGGCGGTGTCAGGTGGATGTTTGTTTTGAGTTGTTTTGTATTGGCGGCGACGCTGGGGAGTCGGGACAGGCGGTGTACCGTCGCTCTATGTCGTCAGACGCTCGAATCCGCGCCATCGGGCATACCACTAAGGCGCCCAGCGGCTGCAGTGGCCGACAGGGAAAACGTAATGGTGATTTGATGGCGGAACACAGGTCAAAAGCGATAGTGTGAATGATACTAGGAACGAATTTTATAGTCATGAAAGTCTAGCCTTGTCATCTTGCGTAATATTTATAGTCATTGAAGTTTGAACAAATCATCTGCACATGCGAATCTTTGGTGTACACGAATATGTCCGAATAAAATCATGATGTCTACCCGCCAGCACCACGCGCAAGACGTGCCGGACTGTGACCAAAAATAATATTAGATCTCCGATAACAGGGGCAGCGGATAAGAGGGGGGGGGGGGCAGGAAGGGCAGCTTCCCCTCCACTCAAGAAGTTGGAAGGCAAACATATGATTTTGCCTCTCCCTCATAAATTTGTAAGAGGGACCCTCCAAGAAGCTAGTTATTTTTGTCCTTTTTAACCGAGAGCCCCCAGTCAGCCTGAGGGACTCTCTAAGGCCGACAGAAGGCCTTCAGTCGGCCTGAGGGGCCCTTAGTCTGCCTGAGGCGGGCCCTCGGTAGGCCTGAGGGGGCCCTCGGAAGGCCTGAGACATCAACATGGGCCTGTCCGTCGTTTTTTTGCGACCATTTAGAGGCCCTGCAAAATATAGGTAGTAGCCTAAATCCGAGAAAATACCACTTCGTGCCTTTTTGGGGGAGGGGGGAGGGAGGGCCTTTGGCCGTGGGGTCCTTTGGCCGAAGGGGGCCCTGAGTTTCTTTCCCCCATCCGAAAATACCTTCCACCGCCACTGCCGATACACAGTAGGTACACAACACCTACCCAATAGGCGGTAAGGCAGGTGGCACCAAATGTCAAGCTTATGTCATAGTCAGGCAATAGTTTGCGCTAATGAGTTGCGATGTAGCTCGATAAATGCAAATAATGAGTCGAGCTCGTTGCATATGCTGTGATGCTGCACCACAACGGAATATATATCTTATGAATGACAAACATAGGTGACCTACTCGAAATCTATCACTTTCGACGGTTGAGCCACCTCTTGCACTCACGTGCATAGTGTTGACCTAAATGATGAACCAATAAACACAAAACGAGACGGTGCAAAGACCCCCAGATCATTTCACATTCTGCGTTTGACCTCACTCGCGCCGCCTCTCCGGGCCGGAGCCAGCCAGCGATCTCTGAGCGGTACCGCCGCGGGCGCCGTGAGCCGCGCCACATTACATCACCATCATCCAACACTGAGCTGTCGTAAAGCAGCACAACACGGCCTGGCACTATGCTAATTTGTCAGTGCTGACAAACAGCTATGCGCGGAGGCCGGCAGCTCGCAATATGACGATGTCTTCGCCGCCTTTAGACGTTCTCCCGGCCTTCGCCGGGGCCTGACCCGTTCCACTCCACCGCCGCAATGGCCCGGCATTGTGGTCTCGCACTGAGCTGATGTCGAGTTGGCGCTACAGACGCCAAGCCCCGACACACCCGCTGAATGGGCGTAATGTCGGCGGCGGCGTTTGAAGTCTATGCTGTAGGTAAATACTACGCAGGGACGCGCTGACGATTACGGTAAAGTTGGAACTGCTTCTCGTAAATGCCGCTTGAACGCGACGTAAATACCTACTTCAGTGGTGAAAGAGTAAGTGACAGAGAAGGTCAACCTTGACTGGAATTAACTGACGGATACTTGAGGTATGAATGCGTTTTATTGCGTATTTTTCATGTTCGACTGGAAATTACGCCTTCACTTCAACCACCGGTTGTCATTTTGTATCCGTTTGACGTTTGAATAATAGTGGGGTTTTCAGAAGCAGCGATATTTTGTCAATTTTTCCATCAGAGGAATAATCCTTCTAACCGCTTTGAATAACGTATTTATACTCGCATGCAGAACATAAAGACAAGTGAAAAAATCATCTACATATATCACTGATAAATGTACCATGTCGTGCTAAGTTGGTCAGGGATGCATGTCCGATCTGCAAGTGCTAAACTCTTTGTAATAATACTTGAAAATAATAGGTATAATAATGTTCGGACTGTGACAATGTGCTATTTAACAAAGAAAATGAATTCCATAAAACCCAGTAGTTGCTGCGCCCTAAAATCCTAATCACCATCAACATAACAAGGAAAAACATCACCGTCGAAGAAGGAAAGTACTTATATAAGCCTCGGGGCTGAAAATAATGTTTACTATTTGGAGAAGTATCTTTGAGTTACTTACAAATACCTATCACAATAGTTGGGTTAATTTTACACCATCCTGGTAATGTTTTCCACTGACAATTATACAATTAAAAATAGTACCTAAATAATCAGATTTATTCAAAAGCTCATGCTCAAAGGCAAGTATTTCATCAAAAGCTCATGGACATACAAACGAGCGCGAACACATGTACTATATATTGCACATATTCATATAATCTTATTATCAGATACTCCATGACTACGGCAGACACTAAACTGGATACTCACAGTCCCTGAAGTTGCACTCAAAGGTATAAGTCCGGGGTCTTAGCCGACGGTACTTCTCATATAACGCGTAAGAAGTGTGTATAAGATCAACGAACCCCGTCGATGGGATGAATGACAAAACGTCACTCTACCGCCCTGGATGCAGAGGTCGCAGACCTATTTAGTGACAAAACCCCTTGAGCCATACGGCGCTAAGTGGCGACCAAAGTGGTGTCTCCATTGAGGACCACCTGGGCAGAACCGTACCGGCCTTGACAATGACCCCGTTCGGAAATGGCGCCTGAGAAGACGGCCCGACCCGGTGAAGAGGTCGGCCGGGCACCGCGCCGCTCCCTGGCCTCTGGTTATGACACGAGCTCTCCAGCATTGCGTCACGCTCATTATTAAGTGCTAGACCGCGGGACGGCCGTCTTAACGATCGAACATCCAGCTCTGACGGGGCCATCCTCGCACCGGACAGAAATCTGCTGGGAGGGGCTAAGTATAACGTACATTATGCACGCACGCATACGGTATCTGTATCTCTTTAGGAAGGTATGGTAAGTACATGCAATCATGGGCCTGATGCATCAATGTTAAATGTGGTACCATAGATAACAGGAGACCTGGGTTTGACATGAAAATCAGGTCACTGCAGTAAGGGGCCGACAATGTAATGCTAGGCGGCTATTGAAAGCTTTACCGACGTAAATTATGCCGACCAAAATTGGTATAACAGCGTTTTAATAAAACTGTTATTATAACTTTGAAGTTTGTAAATATGAATATATTTTGGGTAGATATTGGTCAGAATTAATTGCGCTTTACAGCGGTATAATTTTGTATCGTTTAACACCCTCCGGTTTTGATGGTATGGCGGTGTAATCATTCTTTTCTCTCGAAAATAGACAATGTTTAATTACAGGCGGATTTTAGCACTGAAATATTGATATGAAACCTTCCGTTTCACCTGCATTATAGAGACGGTACTTTTTTTCTTCAAAATTACGTTTGTTTCATTTCTTCACGTCCGATGGTTCGAAGCACTAATTTGAATTGTGAAAACCGTCA
>JARFNR010205448.1:0-13207 GCA_030323935.1 Semibalanus cariosus
GCTCATTATCAATTATCAGGGGCGTAGCTTCTCCAGACAAGTTGAGGGGGGGGGGGCTGAACTGAGAAAAAATCGCCTAAAGTACCATCAAAATCCACAAAATACAGATTTCTACCCGGATTTGACCCACTTTCTTGTCCAAGTTGGGGGGGGGGGGGGCTGAAACCAACGTGGGGGGCTGAAGCACCCTCAACTGAATAGGAAACTACACCCCTGCTCATTATGCAATCTGAGTCTCTCTGGATCAAACAGCCTGAACAGAATTGAGGGACCTTTGCTTTACATGAGACTCTGAGCAAGAACGTGCTCCCATACCTAAACCAATGAGCACCTCTTTGAAGGGAAATCACTGTTCACCTTTTGATCTAATTATCCGCATTTTTTGTGACACATGTATGGTATCAAATTGATTGTGCCTCAATTTAAAAGTAAATCAACTTTTTTAATTTCAAACATTACATTTGGGGAAATTTAAGAATATTTACTTACATATGGTGACAAACAGTATGATCCATCACTATCTCTGGCTTGAATGTTGATTTGTGAACTTAAGTCATAGGTCCAGAAATGAAGTAGGTAAGTGCGCCAAGAAGCGTGACAACGTCCCTGATTGGTCAATTAAACAAATCGCATACACTAAATATGTTGCCGTCCAGGGCCAAGTTAATCCACTGAATGCATCACGGTTTTCTGAAGCGTTTGTTGATTGGTTATGGATAAACGTTTCATATAAATGTTTCATGTGTGCATTGTAATGTATTAAATACCTGTTTGTTGACAATTGATGGAAGAACATATATATATTTTTTTATACTAGTCGAGAACACTAAATAGGTTGCCGTCCGGGGCCGAGCTTAACTGCCGATTTCAATGCACCTTTTAAAATGCTTGTTGATTGTTAATACATAGAAGTTTCGTACATAGGCATTCGCAAAAAAATAGAAGGCATGAAACATATTATATGCCTTCAGGATAAATACAAATGCGTAGGCAGCTTAATTTGGATTCGGACTGTGATTTCGTTACCAATACTTATGTGTACCGACCGTTATAAGCGTGGAACGCTTATTAACTTGAAATATCTCAGTGAGAATGTTTATATGCAAAATGTGATCAATTTGCAATATTTTAGTCTTGTCTGTCGATTTTAAGTGATAACTCCATTTTTGTAGGTAGGGTGAATATTTCCCTTCAACACTTTAACGCTTGAACTCTTTTATCAAACTCGCGCTCGCCTCTTAGCAGTCTGTATGGACTAGTAACTCTTTACAGGGTAAGTATATCGCTATTTTTGCAAGTAGAGCACAGCAAAACACATCCCCATTTGAGAACTTCGTTGTCGCTTTTCTGGACGGCATGGTCTCCTTGTTTCATTTTAAGATAAAAATATATCTCCATTGTTCTCTGCTGCGATGCTGGGAAGTTGAACACTGAACAGTGATTCACGGACACATCTAGCGTCTTCATGTTCAGACCCATCCTATCCCCGCTGGTTTCCCTAGTTCGACACTTTGGACTTTTCGTTACATTCTGTCGTCAAGCCAGGTTTTCCTGAGATATTTTTCGTGCCACTGGTTTCTACCACCTCCAAGAACGTGTTTTTTTCATCCACTCCGTGTGCTAAGCTCTCCTAGCCACCTTTTTGCTTGGCAGATACTGCACCAAGACCATTCATCTTCTTTCGGTTTCTGGGGTATGCCGCCACGACAGAGTAAGCTGTTCGCACGAACCACAAGTTGTGGCAATTTTCCGCTCGTCATCCGTAAATGTATCCCAGTCCGTTTGGAAAATCAGCTTGTAACGCTTTCAGGGCTTATTTCCCACCACAAGATGGCTTGCCGTGTGTCAGTATCAGCGAGCTTCATGTTAAAATCAGCTCGTCCTGTGTCAAAGCGAAGCCGTTCTGTGTCCGAGGGCCGCCCACACGCAGCAATCCTCTTCGGACGCCTGACGAACGTCTTATGGCTTGACGTACTGCTAATCGGTATCAAACGTGTTGCGGATGGAAAACCCGAGCGACCAAACCCGGTCAACACGAACACTATATTCCATGGTCAGTGTTCAGGGACAATGTTGCCTTAAATATAAAAACATACAAGAAGAACACAGCTATAATTAATTCAAATTGTCCATGGCGATACGGAGTCTAAACTCGTCTACTTATGGGTTAGCAGTTTGCACCATTTACCAAAGGCTAAGATGGTAAACGGCTGAATGCCATGAATGACCAATGAATGAATGCCCTGTGCCAACAATGAGACCAGCGCAATACATTAGTCGGCTCAATGGAATCGACCCATCACTCTACTCATTGGAAATGAAGTTGTCACAATGTTGTCCTGTTGAAGTTCGATCTCGCCCCTGCCTTTGCCCTGCCGTGAGCCCCGCTGCTGCCCTGGCCTGTGTGTGTCGGCTGTGAAACTGTGGAATGTGGCGCGCCGGTGTGAGCTGCCGTGGGTGCGGACCGGACCGCTGGGATTCCACGTGAAATATGGGACGAACCGGCGTGGGCATTTCCGCGGACTCATGCATTTATTATGCCGAAATAACTGTAAAAACTAGAAAAATGATTGTTACCGCGGCGACCAGGCAACCACAGGAGCAGCGATTCTATCTGCGATTCAAGGTAAAGGTTGCACGTGTGACATATTAAATGACTTGTATCGCTGTAACGGGCGATGGTGTAAGGTTAACAACTCACAAAAATGACAGACGCCTTTCTACACGAGCAACTGGTCCAACAACAACTGGCATAGTGATTGGGAATGTTCGGTTCATCGGAAAAGTCCATTATCAGCCGCTGCACGCTGGTATCGAATGTTGTTGAGGGTGTAACTACAACAGGAGTGCGTGACTTCTGATGTCCTTTGTTTCCAGTTTCCAGCGCAATGGAATGTTGATTTGACTGCCCGGAATGTCCTTGAATGCTGTGTTCTGCCATCCATATTCACAATTTCCACCGGCTGGTCTGTTGTCGGCTTACCGAACACAGCTCACCGAGCTGCCTAGTCTTCGGTTTGGGTGTTTTCAGTGACTGGTTAGAAACAGGATAAAGCTAAGCCATTTTCACGCAGTATGAGCATGATTAGGCCACTAAAGAAGGAAAGACGGAAACGCAGCAGGAACCAACTGCTAAAGCTGGCGCCGAGTCTATTGGACTTATCAAACACAAGACGATTATGTCAGGATAAAGCTACATGGGTGATTTTTTTTCGATTACATGCGCCAGGCCTCCAGGTAGGTTTTCTGACCAGTTTGAAGATTTGAAGAGCAAATCACGAGAGGTTTGAATTGCCACAAGGACATTAGGCACGTGCTAGTCAGAATTGGCTTAAAGATTCCAGAGCTAGGATCATAGCTTATGTATATTTAGCTGCGAAAGTAGGTGCATATGTACTTCGTAATTGTGAGTAGTTGCACCATTGATCTGTTAATTGCAGCATGTTTATTTGTGAACTATGTACTCCTTCTGGTGTGAGGGCTTCTCCTTGTTTTCCACTTTGTCTAGTTACTATTTAAAAAATTGAAAATATTCCTGAACTAGCTTGAGACGAATAATTCCACCATTTAGTGAGCGGTATATCACAAATGCACTCCTGTGAACCGCCCACGCCCCTCCACACATAGTCTGATGCTTTTCAGCACGGCTGCCAAACCATTCCTCCACCGGCCTACTATCACTCATCCGCCGCACCTCTCTCCACGAAAACCATCTTCTCCGAAGCAAAACCGCCTCTGGTTCCGCTCCTTTCCCCTATTTACATGTGAGCCGTGGGTGTTCCCGTACGCGGCCGGAAACCTCCTCTCCCACGCACCCCTGTCTCCGACCGCTGCCCGGGCCGGCCCGGGGACGGCGCAGTGGGGAGCGGGACTCGATGTGACCTGACCTCCGGAGCCGCTAACGGGGTCAGTGCCACGTGTCCCCAACCTGATGGGGTCCTTCACAGCGCCGCTGCCAGCTGAGTGTGGGAGGTGCAGTGTCTGAAAGGACGCCGCAGAGGAGCGGTCCCTTTCTGTCGCGTTCACTCCACGACGGATTAAGTCGCTCGGGAGCTTTGTCCTCCGCGGAGAGTGATATCCTCCTACACAGCCGCCGACACACCAGATGGCGGGGGAGGTCAGGTGTCAGATTACCGCATCCGGCAATGACTGAAGCAGGTCGGTAACGAGGGCATGCGCTAGTGACACGTGCGGGACGGCCTAGGTCGGAGGTGAGCCTGTGTCACCGGCACGGCGAGGCGCTAAACTCGGCGGTCTGCAGCGAGACCGGTTCTCTTGTCACATGTGACAAGGGAGCTGTCACATGTGACAAGGGTGTTGTGATGTCATTGACGGTACAAAAACTATGAAATTACATTAACCAAAATGCGATGAGCGTATATGCGTTGGTGTGGTGGCATGATATTGGCATGGGAGATATATCAAAGAGGACATGGAAGAACGCGGCAGAAATAATGGTGACTGCTGGTTATTGTCAAAGGAAATGTGGAGCAAAAAGCCAATATCATCTGTTTTCAAAGCACCTGAATGTTAAATCATATGACATCATGTCACCAGATGTTTGTTGGTAACATGGCTAGGAATTACCAAAATTATGTCAACTTTAAATACAAATGTCAAGCCAACTTTAAAGTATCAAATTTTAAATAAGAAAACCACGTGCACCCCAAGTTCACCTCAATTGGTGTTGTGCGTGTGGCTTTAATACTTAACCTATACGGAAATCAGTTGATCCATTCAGTCATCCATTAAAACTGGAGTGACATCATGTGCGCGCGAGCTGGCGAGATGAATGTTGATCTCCCTGACTTATAGTGGGCGGAGCACTAGGAAACGTAAAATACTCGGCCAATCAGGGCCCATAAGCCTCGGTCGGCACGAGACCCAGTAAAGCTCCTCTGTGTGTGGCTGGAGTCGGTTCAGGTGGTGCCAGTCGAAAGCCGCCCTCTGACTGCTCAGCTCAGCCCACTAACTCACTCAGACGAGCCGAGTGCACATGACCGCCCGACCATGGCCTCGGCAGCCGGTGAAGCAACAACAGCAGACTGGATGGGCACAGACAGTGTTGGCGTCGGGAGCACGTCGCCTTTATGGAGCGGCAACTTTTAGGAGATCGCATGCAGCTTAAACAGATGTCATTCGAAAACTGATCTGGTCTGCTTTGGAAAAGCCTTGTTAAGAATACCCCATCTGCAAAAAGACATGACCGGTCGACTGGCTGCTAGCGGCAGGTTCAATGAGATTTCGGTGTTAGTTTTTTTGCTCATTCAAAGGAGAACTTCTTCGAGGACTTCAAAGTGCTCCCGCCGAGCGGTTTGTGGGGCATTACATGTGGACACGTCATGACCCGGTGCAACTGTTGCTGTAGCAGATTAATGGGTAGGGTTGCAAGCTAGAGGATGCGTTTATACTCTCCTAATTTTAGACAGCGCCTGGCATATTGCACTCAAAAATCATGAACGTTAACGAAAATCACTCGCTGTGACCTTCCATTGTTGTGCTTAACATGGGCTCGATGGTAACTTTTGATGACATTCTCGTTTCGAGGCCTTCATTTTAACCGTGCCACTAATTACTGGCTGGTCTGCCAATTATCGTGGTGTCATAGCTGAAATCCCCTCATTTCCCATATCCAAATCCTGCTTCGGTACCGCTGAAATGCAGGTGTGCCCACTTCCCGAGATTCATCATACGACGTCATCCTTTCCAGACATGATGTTGTTTCGAAACCCGCCTCCATCCACAAATCTGCCACTTGCCAAGATATTGATATCCGCGGACAGGCAGTGTGCCGGACAACCAAATTTGATCAGTTACATATTACTGTCGGGGCCAATCGAGGTTAACGGACTATAAGCTTTGCTTGCTACTAATTTCAGATTTTGAATATGAACTTTTGCATACACCTAATCTTCTGTAGTAAAGTAGTCCATCAAAAATTGAGCGATAATTTGTAAAGAGCCTTTATGTAAAATAAGACACGAATTTTCCAGGATGGCACTTATGTCGAAAAATGTTGTGTCATGAAATCCGGAATATTTAACCAATCCGCTGAATAATAATACACTTTCACTTATAGTCTGTAGAAGTCTTCTTAGGAATAAATTGTTCTCTATCAATTTGGTTGCGAAATTATTCCGTCCAGAACTACAAGTATTCCTATTTTTAGCTGAACAGGTCGACCAGTTGACGGATTGTATGACAAAAATGTTCAGCGTTCTATAGGAAGATGTCGAAACCTCTGTGAACGAAAATGTCAACTTATGATGGGCCAAGTTCAGTCGTATGAAAATTATTATTGTCAGTAGACTTAAAGTAGTCATTTCCGCCATTTTTGTGATGCTCCTGGTACATGCAATACATAGACATGGCATATATATCGAGACAAACACACGGCGTAGGCAGCAGTGACAGGCTCAGACGCCATATACGAGCCGTTATCCCCAAATGCCACTGAAATCGTACAAAAGTTAACACATTTCCTAATTTCAAGAAAACCAAAGCAACTTTTCGAAGAAAAGTTAGTTATATTTATATATCGGTTCTTAGTAGACGAATAGGCGAAATCTGGTGTGTATTTTTTTTCTCAATTTTGTTGGGCCTTGCGGGATGTTGCCCCCATACCAGCTTTGTTGGCTGTTCTGTATTAACCAGTGTTACGCACCCCATGTTTATGAAGCTGTCTCTTCCGATGCGGATGTCCTGTTAAACTAATATGAGTCATTAGTTGCAGGTGTGTGTAAGTGGCATACGGAAGAACGAATCATACTGACTCCTAAATCCTGGTCATATCAGTGTCCTGGCTTGACAACAGGTGAAAACGGACTACCGCCTCAGAAAGATGAGCTAATAAGCACGTGCAATACGCTTCCTGAAACGCATGAATCAGCCCAGATATAAATCCGTTCATCAGAAAATAGCAGGCGTGAAGTATCGACGGGGGTTTTATCAGACTGGTTTACCTGAAATGAATCAATATTTCCAGTTAAGTAGTCCTTGTGGATCGTTGAGTCTGACTTGACATTCAGTATTGCATACAAAACTCGATGTTTTCCCCTTTTAAAAAATACGGTGCAGTAAATGTCTTCCGCCTGTATTACGGTCAAGGTAAATGATGAATCAGGCAGCATATGAGACACCCAGTCATATTCTCTCAGTAGTCCACGTAGCTTTACCTGCCTACTTAGGACAGAGCCGCTGTCCTGCAGATGATGATGTATGTGACAGCATGAGAGCCATGGCGTGTGTGACCGTGGTGTGGGGATTTTATCCTCGATTGTCAGGCCCGCAACACACTGCAGCAGCTCCAGGCCACTGTATTGAACTCCCTGGAGGTGTGGGCAAGGGTTGTTTTGCCTTATGAGATCTATGGGTAATTTTATAATGCGCCAAGCTCTGGTTTCATGTATTTTTGCTAATCAAGCACAGCAAGAAATATTATTTCAAAGTTTGAAGCAGATTGCGTAATTGTGTAGCTTTGAATGTAGGCATTTCTGTATATATGGATATGTGATTATTCTCAGCTCGAAGTATTTTTGCTTCGCCCTCGTGATGTGACATTTGCTCGGGAGCATCATATATGGTAAGTATATTTGTATTCTTATTTGAATAGGACGCTTTTGATTTGTGGTTAAAGGGAAATAATCACCTTTTTCCACAAAAATGGAGTTCTTACTTGAAATCGGCAAACTTTACCAAAATATATTGTAAATTGATCGCATTTTGCATATTAACATTCCTACCGAAAGATATTTCAAGTTAAAGTTGATAAGCGTTCCACGCTTATAACGGTCGGTACTCACAAGTACTAGGCATGGATGAATTACACTACTAGGCAACGAATTCACTGTCTGAGCTATAATTAGCTTGCCTACGCATTGTTATTTATCATGAAGGCATACAATATGTTTCCTGCACTCTATATTTTGCAAATAGGTATGTACCAAACTTCTATGAGCAATCAACAAGCATTTGAAAAAGTGCATTGATATCGGCAGTTTAGCTTGGCCCCGGGCGGCGACCATTTGATTTTGTATTATAAATCGATGTTTGTCCCATGAATTTTCAACAAACAGGTATTTCATACATTACAATGCACACGTGAAACATTTATCTGAACCGTTTTAGCATCATCAATAAATAAACATTTAAGAAAACCGTGATCCATTCGGTGGATTAACTTGGCCCCGGGCGGCGACCTATATTTAGTGTCGGCGATTTGTTTTATTGACCAACCAGGGACGATGTCACGCTTCTTGGCGCACTTACTTCATTTCTGGCCCCATGACTTGTTAACAAATCAACATTCAAACCAGATATAGTGATTGATCATACTGTTCCTCAGCATATGTAAGTAGTTAAATACATATTTTTCATTTTCCAAAATTTAATTTGTGAAATATCAAAAGTTGGTATTTCACTTTTAAATTGAGGCACGATCAATTTAATACCATACATGTGTCACAGAAAAATGCAGATAAATAAATTAAAATGTAAATATTTCCCTCTAACCTCTACTTCAAAGGGTGACTGCTTTACCATGCATTGACTAAATTAATTATGGCGAACATATCAACCAGAAGCGACATATTTTACAAACACAAAATCCAGTGTCTTTTGCAACAACTTTTCATTTTAATGTTCAAGAGTAAAACATTTCACTATTCGCTTGCAAACGCAAAAGAATGGAGAGGCCGAAATTCTGGCCACAAAAAAATAATTGCCTACATTAAAAGCTGAAGGCTCTCCCGTAGAGGAGAAAGACAAGTTATGGTATTGGGCATTGGTTCTACTGCTGTTAAAAACAAATTAGTTTGTGGTGGCAATCAAATACAAATGAAACGGACAGCAAATGGTTTGCGGTAGGCTCCCATTAAAAGATTTCGGATAGACCCGACAACAAAACCCTTCTAAATCCAGCGATAGGGTTGCCTGCTGGGTCGATTCCGTCCTCTTCAGCCGCTCAAACGGCGCTACTCAGTCTGCATACTAATGAACCCGCTCACGGGGCCGGGCGCCCTCTAATCCGCGGTGTACACTTCGCGCCACCACCGCCGCCGGATCCGCTACTGCGCCCGATCCCATGGACCCCTCCCCCTACCCCCTCCCCCTCTCTCCCCCATCCTCCACTTCCCCGGCGTGACACACCTGACCCTTGCTCGACCGGCCGGCAGAGCGCGGGGCGTGCGCGCGCGGCGGCGCGGCGGCGGGACCTTGGCAGCCGCGGTATAGGCGGCGGCGGCGGCGGTGGACGGTCAGTCGCCGCTCGCTCGTCCCGCGGATCAGACACGAGACGCTCCGGTATCAGCGCGCTACAGGCAGCGACCGCAACGCCCGCTCGCAGTGTAACCGCGCCTAGCCGGAGACTTGAGAGACTGCAGACGCGCAGCCTCCGCTAGCACCAGCGAACCGCCGCCGAGGCCATCGTTGGCTCAATCGTCGCGAAGTGGCTCGACCCCCGGCGTTCGACGAGCTAGTCGCGCCGCGGAGGTCGCCAAGGAGAAGTTAGAGCAATCCGGCGAGCGCGCCATGCTCCTACCCTACACTTGCTGCTCGGATTTAGCATAAGGTAAGCATGGCGACTGTGCCGTGTGTTGCACGGCGCAGCGGTGCGCAACGTTGCTCCTTTCACCACCGCGTCTGTCTCTCCGCGACCCACCGCAGTCACCGCTTTCTCTGCGATAGACAGCCGCTCGGCTCCCGATCCTTGCTGGCTAATCCCACGGTACTTGGTGTGACGCATCCCATACGGACGGCAGCGCTGACGGCCAGCCAGCCGCACCGGACAGCCTCGGCAGACGGCGGCCGGTTTGACACGGATTTTGGCGGCCGTCGGGCCTGGTTGCGGCTCGGCCCACCGGCCCTCCCGAGCTCCGACCGGCTCCTTATCAATATGCAGACGGCGCGGCGGGCAGCGGCGGCAGTGGCCGGGCCCAGCCGCCGCGCCCGCCGCCCCCGGGAACACGGCCTGGCGTCAACAGACACCCGCGGCCGGCGACCAAAACAGCTGGTCTGCCGGGGAGGGAGGGAGGACGCAGCTGGACCGTGGAAAGGCCTTCACCCCGCGGCCGCAGGTCGTGTGCCGGGGCCGTGCCCCCGCCGCTGTGGTGGCACTAGACTGTGATCGGGTTACTGTCTGCGGTCATACGGGGCTGACGGGTTACGGTGCCGACCGCGCTGGTCTCGTCTGCGGCGAGCCTCGCGGCCACGCGTGCAGATGTGGGCTCTCCCGGCCGCGTAACCCCGTTTTCGCATGTTCTCCTTTTTACATTGCGTGCTTTGTGGGTTATCACAGATCTGGTGCGGTGTGAGCGCACCCGGCATACTTCTTATGCGTCGGTGAAGTATCAAAGATATGCGAGAAGCACATCAATATCTCTGCTGATAACAGCTGTCGTGTGACGTGTATTTATGGCTTGGGTGATTTACGATGACGCTCTAAACCTGTCAGTGGTCGAAAGGCTCGCGGAGTTCCCATTGTGGGAAAATCTCGGCTGGGGTTCTCGCAGTGCGCTCAGCACGTGGCGTGCTCACGTCATCGAGATCTGCCACGTGCGACGTCACATTCCGTCAAGCCTTTCTTATCCCCACCGCAGACCACTCCATGAAGGCGCGGGACCGGGCGGGACAGCCGCGGCGGTGGTCCGTTCGAAATAAATGACGGCTCCAAGCCCGCGACAGTGATGAATGCCAGACCTATAGCGGCCGTGAACAGACACTATCGGCGCTGGATCGCAGAACAGTTTTATGGATCGCCTCTGTCCCGATTCTGAGCGCTCCTCCCATGGGCGCCGGCATTGCTGTTTCATCTGTTGCTGTGCCGTATACAGTAGTGCTGAGTCATGATGTGATGTGGACGATTCTAGTGGCGACCGCAGCTATGCCTGAACGCAGCATTGATTAGGCCGGTTATTGATCACCATTTCTCTTGAAAGGAAATTCCGACAGTGGTGAATGTAGTCGCCGATGGCATTCTCGGTATCGGAAACATGTGAACGAACGTCATAAGCTAAATGAGATGTAGGAGATCGCTTGATTGCACTCATGGTTGTAAAACAACCATTCATACGTCAGTTTAGTCATGCAAGTTCGTCACAAATAAACAGTCCGGTGGTCGGTTAGATATACGATTGGTGCCGTTGCCTTTCCTGAACACAAAACCTGACCGGCCCTATTCTCATGCAATACCCATCCGACATTTTCATGCTAACAACATCGTTTTGAAATAACGAGGCAAGTCAGATTCGTGTCGGGTGTCGAAAGCGGTAAATTTGAAATGTCACGGACTTCACCGCAGTTTCTCGTACCCGGGAACTCCATGACCAGTAGCTGACCAATGTTCTCTCGTTGTTGCAGGAGATGCTGAATGTAGTGGACATCGGTGTGGTACGCGCCTGCGTCACCATCGTGATCGCCTTCCTTCTAGTCATCATGTTCATCGTGGCCAGTGTAACCAACTCCCTCATCGTGCTCCTGTTCGTCAGGAGGCGCGGCATGCGCACACTCCCCAATAGGTGAGTTGACGTCAAACGAACGGATGTGATGCTATGCTGAACATGTGGTTGGCTGCTTTAAACCTTTAACGCATCCGTATCGGGTGATTGCTAACGACTCGACATACCAACGTGATTACCGATGACATTGCGGCTAAGTGTCTCCCACATAATTCCACTGAATCCCGACCACCGACGATGACTAGTTTGTTTCACCTACTGATTGGATGGCAACTGAATTGATCTCCCTTCAGGATGCGGTTAGCCACACGACCATACGACCATCGTTTCCATGAACCGTTCCACTCGTACTGACCCGCCATTCCCTTCGTTCGCAGGTTTGTGCTGAATCTGTCGCTCATCAACATGGTATCGGTCTGCGGCCTGATACCGGTGCTGCTGGCCGACATGCTGCTGGCCACGCCGTCAGCGCCCGTCTGCCACGCCGTCGACGCCTTGTCCACCTTCGTCGTCAGCACGTCGGTGCTGGCGATCCTGCTGGTGGCCGGCGACCGGTACGCGGCGGTGACAGCCGCGCTGCACTACCACACGATCGTCACCAAGCCGCGCAGCGTGGCCGCCATGGCCGGCTGCTGGGTGGTCGGTCTTCTGGTGACCATCCCGTCACTGTTTGTGCCCGCTGCCGACAAACGCTGGGAGACTTGTTTGCAGTACCAGACCGAGGGCGGCTTGGCCCGCTGGTACTCGCCGCTGTTCTCCATCGGCATGTTCCTGGTGCCGCTCGCCGCGCTCGTCTGGATGTACGTGCACATCTACCGGTGCGCGCACAAGAACAGTGAGCGCCAGCGGCGGCACAGTCTGGGCATCAGTCCCAACGAGCTGACGGCGCCCATGATGGGTGGCAGCCGGCCGGCACGGACACAGTCACTCCGCGTTCAGTCGCTGCGCAACTCAAGCAGCTTCATCGTGAGCAACCTCAAGCATAAAATCTCCAACGCGAGTCTGTTCATGTACCGCGAGGAGGGTCGCACTGCCAAGGTGTCATTCATCGTCATCATCATGTTCTTCATCTGCTGGCTGCCGTTCTTCGTGGTGGAGCTCTCGGCGGCGTTCAGCACGTTCTCACCGTCGCTGACGCACGCCGCATCGCTCCTAGTCATCGCCAACAGCGCCATCTCGCCCTTCATCTACAGCTTCCGCAGCCGCCGCACGCAGCGCGAGCTGAAGCGCCTGTTCGGCATGAAGGTGACGAGCTCCACGCCGCGCGTGGCGCGCCCGCTGCGCCGCACCTTCACTAACCCCACCGCCTTCCCGCTGATGGGCACCATCCAGGCGAGCCCACTGGAGGGCAGCTCGTTCCCGTTCCCGCCGACCAAGCAGGCGCCGTCCAGTTTTTTATTCACACTGACGCGCAAGTCGAGCTCGGTGCCATCGGTGCAGGAGGCGCTGCTGCAGCCGGCCGCGGCGCGCCGGCAGCTCTTCACGTTCCCGGAGGCGGAGCGCGTGGTGGAGGTGACGGCTGCGTCGTGTGGTCTCCCGCGCGGCTCCATCTCCAGCGAGAGTTCGGACGCCAGCCAGCAGAGCACGTGCACGGTCCAGACGGACGCCTCCGGCCACTAGTCACCGCTAGCGGCGCCGGCAGGCAGACCGATCTCAGCGGCGGCGCCGGCGGCGGCGCGGCGGCCGCGGCCCGAGGGGTCCGGAGGCCCCCCGGAGCTGCGTTCGCCGCCCGCTGACCGTGCGTTGACCGCGCG
>JARFNR010206559.1:0-13201 GCA_030323935.1 Semibalanus cariosus
CACAGCACGCTGCGCCGGGTGGCACTTTGTTATCCAGCACTCTATGCCAAATGGGCGATGCGCGCAAGAAACCGCACACGACTTGGTCTACTGGGCATTGTTAGTAATGGTGTCAATCTCTGTCCAAAATGACCAAGAAGTGTCCAAGAACGCCCTGTGTCCGCGTCTTCGTCCTGTCCTGAGGAAGTCCAGAGGACGCGGGAGGCAACGCAATTTTTTGGTTGATAGGCAAACATTTGTGCTAACCGAAAACAAAACTGTGACCGATTTTGTAATTGGTCGGTCAGGCTGTTCAATTTTGGACACTTATTGGTCATTTTGGACAGAGATTGACACCATTAATTGTTAGTAATGGCTACCCGGTACAAAGGTCAACGTCCTGCTTCTAAGGCGAATAAACCCCGTAAGTGTATCAGTCGTGCAAAATCTGTTGCTGTAGACAGCACAGAGAGCTCATGCCACGCGGTCGACAGCCACCCGCCCCGTCGGTCTTTCCTTTCTCCCGCTAATGCCACAGAATAACAGCCGTCGTCAAAATGGAATCCTTTATTAACTGCCAACTGCACAAAGCAAACATGATTTCAGAAGATAATTTAAGCCACCACATAATAGTGTTAGGGATGACCGTTTCAGGTTGGAATCAGATCAATGAGCGCGCGACGCCAACTTCGGGACCGTGGCAAACTCAGTGAGCAGGCGGTAATAACGTTATAAAAATCACACGCCAATAAAACTACGATGGGACGACCCAACTGTACACAGCGCGTAAAAAATAATTTGTCGGAGTGTCATGGGCCGCCTGCGCGCGCGCCTGTGGGTCGTCACACCTTTCGTCACGAGTGGGAATAGTCAGGCGGCAGTTGGCGCGTTGGTCTTACTTGCTCGCGGAGGCCCGAATCACCCCGCGCGGTCCCACACAACAACTAACAGGCCGCCTGCCGAGGAATGAGAGAAGCGTTGTCGCAGGGACGGGCAGGGAGCTGGCAAGCTGAGAGATGTCTGGCATCGACACGCGGCGCGGCGGCTCCGCACCGCCGGCAAGGCACATTCTCTCTATCCCCGCCGCTCGAGCTGGGACGACGGCGCTGCATCGCCCGACATTAGTATTATGTACAGGCTTGCCACAAGTCACCACAATGTCCGTCTCACCCTCTCTCTGCACTCTCTGAGTGTCGGTGTATGTGTGTGTGTGTGTGTCGATGTCAGTATGGTGTGTTCTCGCCCCGCGTGTGCCTTCGTTTGGCCCGTGTCCCGCGCCGGTGCAGAGTCGGCTCGGTCGGCACGAGCCCCGCTGGTGATAGCACCGCCCAGAAGCCCTCACACCTTAGGCGTTGGTGTTGATTTTGGTGGCGATGATGACCTCTTCGGAGCAGGCCTTCAATACAGTGCACTGTGAAACGGACAAAGCAGCATATTAGGGAAACGTAAAACAGCAGGACTCGACCAGTGACGGCCGCCATAGATAAGAACATGTTCCGCTGATAAAATTAGAAACTATCACTGAACATTTAACGACTACTACTTGTAGAACACAACGTGTGTTCAAATTAAAACTGCACAACATGGTCATATTAAAAACCCTAATATAAAAATGTACAATGCACCAAATCAAATGCCAAGGGAATCACGAGAACACCAAATCCAATCAGACTACAATCCAGATGCGATCTACATGAATCGCGACACCCATTTCCAAGCTGGCCGTGCCGTGATGGACCCACATGGTCACAAAAAATTCTGGCTCTCCGCCGCGATACAGGATCAGTCTGTTGACAGAGGATACACACCGGCACCACCGCACGGTACTCTGCACTTACCATCAACTCCTTTCCGTCGTCGAAGTCCTTCTGGATGGTCGTACCGAGCTGACCGTCGGGCAGTTTGAGGTCACCGCGCGTCTCGCCCTTATCGTCCATCAGCGTGCAGAAGCCGTCAGTGTCGATGTCGATTAGCTGTAAGGTGGGGAGCGGGAGCCTAGTCAGACACACCCACGTCACCGGGGTCAGCAACAGCCTCCACTCGATACACGGACACAACAGCAGCAAATACAGGCCAGTCCAGTGTCGCGGCTGGAAATGGCAGGCCTGACGTTGAAACCAGAGAAGCAATTGATTATTGCATAAGAATGCAATGAAGTCAATTGACAAATGAGATAAAAGTATCATACAATTTACGAACGACACAATGATAAACGAAAACCTACCAGGCTTCAAGATTGTATCAACTTAACTCAACTTACACAGTACACCTGCAGATAATGGACAAGTCATGGCTGCTTTTCCACATAACATGATATAAATCCAGATCATATCGATTCATAGCATTTATCAGTCAGCCCTATTTCAATATCATCCACATCAGTGCTGTGCTCGTGGACCAGTGTCACTTAATGTAATTATATTATACGCCAAACAGTTTATCGTCAGTCAAAAATTCCACGACAGTGACGTTGACTTCGAAGGATTTATAAATTTTCTTAGCAGAATGTTCGAGATTGAAAAGTGTGTTGCGATATGGAATGACAGAGTGGATAATTTGAAAGGCATGGAAGCCATTTGTGTCAGTCTCCCTACAGCTTCAGCTATAATCACTCACGTAATCCAGGTGTAACGGTTGTGATCTGGATACGACGGGTGATTGTTTTATACAATGTGCGACATGTTAGTGTGGGGCGTCGTGCCAGACGTGATCTTTGAGTTTGTTTTAAGTACTATGTGTGTCTAAGGAAAGTGCTTAATACAATAACTGGAATCTTAAAAGAAAATCATCCACATCAGCTCAAGCCGAGCTGCACCAAGTTTCAGAACACTGACATGCGGCCGCAGCCGGGTGCCGCATTCGGAATGCAAATCTGCGCTGCAAACGTTAGACAGTGCAAGTGCAAACCAGAATTCAGACCTCATTTCAGGCACGTGATGCCTGCATTTGAGCGCCGTAGTCTCTGATTCGCCAGAAGTGAAGCTCATACATGATGTCCCGGACTAGCATTATCCGAGAACGCATCACCTATCCGACACTCGGCGTCTGCCTCGCAACGCAATATTCATCCAGCCTGGTCAGCAGCTCCCTCAGTCCGAATACCAGAGCTCTGCCGATCTGACGGCACCTCACACATCGCCGGCACACTTGCCTGCAGATCTGTACGTTTGACGATGGGGACGTCCATGTTGTGGGTAGACGGACAGATATCCTCGTTCTTCTTGGAATTGAAGATGTCCAGTCCGACCATGTGGACCTTGGCGTGGCCGTGCTTGCCAGTCTTTGAGGTGGACATCTCCACGATCTTGCAAGGGCGGCCCTTCAGCATGACAAAGCCGTTTTTGCGAAGAGCTGAGCACTGCATGGGGTACGTGGTGGACGCACCCGAATCTCCCTGACCCTCGAAGTCATTGTCGAGCTCAACTTCTGCCATGGTGATGGGAGTTTCTGAAAAAGAACAATATGACATTTGTCATGAACCGATGTTGATATTTCTGATAAGCACCAAGCGCCAGGACGGAAGTGTGGTAAGCTCTGACACGTACCACAGCCCCCCCCCCCCCCCAGTCAGGATAGTCAAAAGCAAATTAGGAGCATGGTTCCTCAAGCCATAACAATACAATCAAACATCCCTGCCTTGACCAAACACGAATGGAGGACAGACACACCTCCGATATGGAAGAACCATTCTGTGGGCCGTGGCATTCTGAGCTGGTGGATGTTATCAACACAACCTAATTATATTTGTTTGAGGGATATTTGAATTGAGCTAGGTGCTATCTGGGTGAAAATGACATGTCATGGTAGGAGACACTACTAATGTGAAGTAAAATAATAAACAACTCATGTTAGGAATAATTTCAAAATTACTTCAGTTTCGTTTTTCAAACACAATTACATTTTTATGTTTGTCAATAACGGATGCTGATTTTAACAAGAAAATAAAGCCTTGGAAGCTAATTGCAACTTCTTCATTTTCATCATTTAATAACTGGTACTTAACATTTCCTTGTAATACATTTATTTGTAAAAATAAAAACAAAATAATAATAATGGTGCTAAAGCTAAAATATTGATGTAAAAAATGTAAAAAAAATACATTCAACATGCAGTTCTTACATGTAAGAATCCTGTTAATGTTGAGTCTGCTAAAATTCTGCTTCCATGTGAGAAAACTCAAAATAAAGTAAAGGATATTTTATCAATTATTTGGCATTATGCATCGATTAGATGCCTTGTGTAAAAATAGACAAAGCAATTGCAAAAATAAATCCTTTATCTTGCCTTACTTTGTTTCAAAGTTTAAGTATTTAAGTATTTTGTAGGCATTTCCAGAGTAATTATTTACAAGATAATATTCAGCATATCCAAGTACATATATTTTGTTGTCTTCCAGAAATGGTTGAGCAATACAGCCTCAAACACATAAAAGCATGCATCTTTTCAATGACCTGTCATGGGGATGAGTCCTAGAATTGAGGTATTGTTTTTGTTTGTGTGTGGAGTTTTTGATAATTTCCACTGCTGCTTTCCAGGACAGTGATGGTTTTTCAACACCAACATACAACACTGTACACCACCTACCAGCGTTATGGTTGTATGGTGTACTGTATAGCTTCACAAAGTGCATGTCACTTTCCTTCCCACTCTTAAGGAAGTGGTTCCAATAGATTATACCAGCCACTAGCACACTTATAAGGGTTAGTTAACATTTGTAATTGACTTAACTCAATGAAATCTCACTTAGAGCCAGCAAACCTGTGAATATGTTGGGAAAAGGGGCGTTTAAAATTATAAGTGGAAAAACATCACATCACAAAGTGCCTGATTTCAATTTTGGGATCCAGCGGCAGGTGGAACATGAAGAGCTCTCAATGCAAATGCATATTGAATGTATTATCAAGCAAAACTCGTAACCTCTAATACCAGCAGCACAATATTTAACAGCAGCACAATATTTATTGACTGCATTCTTCAATATCCCATTTCTGAAAGCTACAACGAATGGCATAAGCATTTACAATAAAAGGTATGATGATTTTGGGTTTAAGGCACCTCAGCTGCTAAGGTTATTCAGAGCTACAGAATGAGGCACAACCACACGAAAATCTTGCACATTACTAACAATTGTAGAACATTAAATGTGTTAGTTTGCATGCAAATAATAAATATTTGTATCTACTATCTAGGTACAGCCAGCCCTGAACTCCCCAAGAACCATTATCCTTAATAAATTGTAGCCATATTAATAAATTTATGTAAGTTTGACTATGAAACAAAATATAAATGTCAACACTTTCCTATTACGGTACTCAAATGAGCTGATGGTTGATGGTATTAGATGAGACAAGGCATCTAATACATTGAACAAGGTATGTAATACATAGGCAGACATTGGACATGCTGGATCGGTAAAGGTTCAGCAGGTACTGTTTGAGCCCGTCCCAGTTGGCCTCCATCACGGGGAACGGAAGGGAGGATGGCGGAGGTGGTGGGCGCTCACGGCGCGGGCACCCACAACTGTCCGGCGAGTTGCTATCCTCATGGGGTTGGTGTCAAGGCTGTCCGGTAGATCCTCCCCCTCCCCCTGAGTAGACGTCCTGTGCTTCTCCGACGGATGAGAAGTTGCTGGCGATCATGACGAGGGCAGCACAGGCTTCCTGGCTGAGGAAGAAGTAGTCCGACTCGTCTGTCACGTATGTGACCTGTCTAGTCTTGGCGACCTGGCCACGCCGGTCCACCCCGGAATATCAGAGGATGACAGCGCCGAGCATCCGGATGCCACTTCTGTTGGCGGCGCTCATCTTCATCGGGACAAGGTCTGCATGGCTGAGGCCTGACTAATGTATATGACGCATATGCCGTCGCGGCAGCTCTGGCAGTCGGTGTCGACCCCGGCATGGATGGTGGACGTTGTTATGTTCGGTGGGATAGCGTTGACGCTGCGTGCCTTGTAATCCGCAGCCACAGTCCGAACCTTCAGGTTGATCGTCGGCTGGGGCTGGGAGCGTCGCTCGCCCACCTGTCCATCATCTCGTCGTATAAGTGATGATCAATGGTGATGTCTTGTCCATCGATTGTCTCCACTGTGGTGGAGCAGAGGGCGTCGAAGGTAGCGCTGTGATCCCTTTGATGTGATTGGACTGGTTGGGTAGGTTAGGCTTTGGGTTCCCAAGGTTCATTCTCTAGACGCGTGGAGGCGCGCCAGCGTGGTAGCAGCGTTGCAAGGCCATACATAGCGGCGTTGGATGGGAGCGGGCAAGGCCACAATAGAACTTGTTTTGGCTTATAGGAAGACAGCTCTTCATGCTATTAGAACTCTGCCAATAAGGTCCAACTAAGTTTACCAGTGACATGTTTATAATCAATAGTCTGAGAGGAATTTATATTTTCTTCCTGTTAATGAGCACCAACATAGATGAGAACACTCTTGTATGTATTAACAATGTTAGTGCTCATTAACTGGAACAAATAGGAACCATGAGTTAGTTAGAAATCAGGCAAGCATTATCCTCTGGGTATGACATGGATGGTTGTAGATGGAAGAGTACTTAAATGATGTGGAATCAAATGAGGTGAAATAATGCAACCTAGTAGGTACATAAAAGTTATAATTAAATTTTATCTAGTTAGAGGGGTCTGTGTGGTAGTGTTTCAGGGTTTAGGGGTGCCCAAACTTCTATGGCCCATTAGAGGGGTCTTAATTGTACTTACCCTAATCAAAGTTTCAAAGTTTTTGAAGACATTCATAAAACTACCCAATCACTTCAAAATAGCCCAATCTATCATCACAGTCAAAATGAATAGCATGACTTATGGGCAGCATATAGCCTAGTAGCTGTGGCACCCTTAAACCAAAATCTTCATCATCCAAAACATGACTTTATTTCAGGTAATATTACCACTTACCAGTCACATTTAAGTACCTGACTTTACATACTAAAAGAATGTATATAAATGCACAAGAACACTGAAACATCACTAATTGCATGCAAAGTCTGTTAGGTATTTTGACATGGATGGTGATCAACATTTAACCAAATACAAAATGTGATTGAGCCTTAACACACACAGCAAACATGAATAAGCTTTCAGCAAAATTCTGAGCATGTGTGGAATAAGAGCAGTAATGACACAAAACAGTATCCTGAATTTCACAAATATGAGTGGAAAGTCACACCCAAATGAACTTTTTTGTCACGTCACTTGCCATCGAAACGTCACTAGCGATCGAGCAAAGCCATATGAAGCAGATCCAGGTACTATGCAAAAAAAACTTCCTCTGAAATGTCAAAATAATTTATATTTTCCACAAGTTTTCAGTTTAGGAGCTTTCCAACCATCTGAGATACTTTTAAGTCGCACAGCTGGAATAAGGGATCATTTTCTACATAAAAGTCCTCTGAACTTGCAGTGAAATTGCACAATACATACAGCAAACTGACTGCCCGAAGCATCAATTGTTGGTCTATTATTAAACAAATTTCAACTTCAATATCCACCTCCTTCTGGAATAGTGACGTCCTCTCAGCAGTCATCACACTCTTGCAAAAAACAATTTCAGGACACTGACACAAAACAGACAAGCAATTTGCCATATAAATAATACAAATTGCTACCTCAAAAGCTATATATGGAAAACCCTGAAAAAAGCTTAATGTACCTAATCAAATTATGGAAAAAGTAATACATAAATAAAACAAATTAAAAAATAAATTTAATATTTATAAGCAATGAATCAAGATGTTGAGTCTGTAGGTTAAGCGCACAGCAGGTGTGCCAGTGATCACCTCATAGGGTCAGTAGGTTATGTGCGCCGCAGGCACACCAATGATCACTTGAGAGGGTCTGTAGGTTACGTTATGCAGTTATCTTTGACTAAGTTACCTGTGTTGGTATTATTAGCTGTGCAGGCATTAAAGGTAGTGCAACAGGGGGCGTACAGTGCAGCCGGTTTGATGACATCACTGGTGTAATAACATAATCAAACCTGACCTAACTTTTATAGCAATTACGGTTGCAGAGACCCAAATTTAGAACGCTCCGCTCACATTCGTTCATTGCGGCACCTACTGGGGGCGGCTGTCGCAGTGTTGGATTTATTGTTTCATGATCTGGTCCCGGAGAGTAAAAAAATCAATAGTTGAAGAGTAAAATTGTCTTACTTGGAATTATTATTTTACTTGGAAAGTAAAATTTCCTGATGTAATTTAGATATTAAATCCTTGTGAGGAAAAGGAATTATATTTTAACTACATTGTCAGTAAGATCAAGTGAAAAGAGAGCAAATTTCCAGAAAAAATGAGAGCAAAATCCTTTGGACCAAAAAAGTCCAGAAAATGTCCAAAATTCCAAGGCTGGGCTGTCGCCTCCCAGACCATCTCATAGACAAAACAACCCAACGGCATAAATAATTTGTGCAATGTATTTACGCCATAGGGTTAGGTTTTGTCTATGAGATGGTCTGGGTTCCGCAGCACAGTGTTCTAAATGTGGGTCCCTGCATCCGTAATTGCTGTAAAGGTTAGGCCAAGTTTGATTGATATTACACAAGTGACGTCATCAAACCAGCTGCACCGCCCGCCCCTTGTCACACTATCTACACATGGTGCACTGGCAGGTACCTTAGTCCAAAGATTACTGGTTATGCTACTTCCCTAAAAACTAAAATAGCTTTCTGCCCAAAGCAGCTCCTTCACAATTATCACAATAATGTCATTGTTTTACTGATCATCATCCGTTTTGTTTACAATTGCTGTGTCATTGAAGCACGAAATGGGTACATGACAACTTTCACACAAAAACAGGTTTACATTCAGTTGTAATGGAAGCAGCCAAGTCGGCTGAGGTAAGCGCCGGGTGATATAAATTATTTGTGTTAGGTAAGTTGAAGCACTGAGAATATCCGGTAATAGTTCAGTTAAAAACCTCGCCAGTTAATGGTGCCTAAATAAGGGGAGGCAGTGCAGCTGGTTTGATGTCACTGGTGTCCCACAATTTGGTATTGCAAACTTAACAACCCTTCACAGTATTTCATATAACCTAACCCTGCCATTAAGTCTGATCCAAGACGAAACCTAAATAATATATGGCCATTAAGTCTGATCAAGACGAAACCTAAATAATATATGGCCATTAAGTCAGATCAAGACAAAAGCTAAATAATATATGGCCATTAAGTCTGATCGACACAAAACCTAAATAATGTATGGCCATTAAGTCTGATCAAGACGAAACCTAAATAATATATGGCCATTAACTCTGAGACAAAACCTAAATAATGTATAGCCATTAAGTCTGATCAAGACGAAACCTAAATAATATTACACCAGTGACATCATCAAACCGGCTGCAACGCCCACCCCTTGTTCAGGCACCAATAACTGGGGAGGTGAATTACTGTACTGTCCCAGGTTTGAGTGCAGTTCTAATGAAATCAAAGGTGTAGATTATTATTATAGCCAATTTTCCTGTAAAAAGTTATACAAAACAGTATTTGACAAGAGATGCTCACAAAACATGAAGACTTAAAACAATCACATTGGTTCACATCACATATTTAAATGATTTCTCAAATATAAACAAGTAGGTAGAAGGCCATAGTTAGAATAACCTCAATATGTTGCATACAAGCAATTGCAAAGCTAAAGCACATTTGATAGTAGGATACAAGATAGACACTTCCACAAAAACCTTATCAATTTCAGAAAACACTGATAAACAACACCCGACATGTGTATCTGACAACATTGACATGAGACAATCAGACGCTGCAATCTTGGCACATTTCGACGAATATACTTTCAATAATAGATACGTGAGGATAAGGAAATTATAAAACTAACATTTAATGAATATCTATAGTAAGCCTGGTCACCCATACACTTATAAATACAGGAAAAGATTCACATAAACTCACAAACGGCCAGCGGGATGTCAAGCTGGGACAAGAGGACTCAAACGCGCATGCGCAAGGCGTTCCCTCAGTCAGCTGAGTCACTAACCGGAAATGCTGGAACAAGTGATGGTCCTACTTATGGCAAATTGTATATTTTTGTCTTTGGATGATCTTTTTTGAGGTTTTTGCTCTTCATATATTTTTTTTATTTGTTAGATAGAATAAAATTTCAAAATTGTATAAATACCAGTTCGAACTTTAAATACTCTCCTCGGTAGCCATCCAAATTTACAAGGCCTGAAATATTTAGAGCAACAAACGTATCAAAATTCAACTAAAAAAATAATAAAACTGTTAAATGGAGTGATTTTGCTAAAAAATGAAAATCAAAGGAAGCATTCATTTTCGCATTTACTCTTCAATATATTTTGATCAATGTTTTGAAACTGCATGTTTTCATGCAAATAATAGGTAAGAGGCTGCTTAATATTTATTTTTTAAAGCACAAAATACAAGTAATATTGCCATGTTGAAGATTTACTTATATACTCCATCTTCGTCAGTCAATTTTTATTTTCCAAGACCTTGATTTATGTTTGTAGACATATAATTGCGCATTTTAAGTGTTTTTGCCGCACAATTTTGTTTTTTTCCGTTCGTGTGTTGACTTTGTTATTGCGTGCTGATAGTTATGTTGTTTTTAGGTGGACAAATTGCGAAATATGATGTGGTTGTCATGATTGGAGTTGACTGAGCACTCGATTTTCGTGCTATATACTGCGGTTGAGAGCAGAAACTACAGTCGCACCCAAGGTCCTGTCGCACATACGACACTGCATTACAACTAAGGTGGGTACGTTGATGTTGATGTAATTTCTGAAGGACACATTGCTTTGTTTTTAAGCAACATTTTCCAATTGGCTTATAGGTATAATTATTCAGTGCCTTAGTTCAGTATCATCCACTTCAAAAATAGCATGGAAAGTGATATATTTTGATCTGACCAGAAATTGGACAGTACCTAAACCCTATAATAAAGCGGTAAAACACCCATTATTTGTATTGTAAGCCCAGACACATTGCAACACAAGTTCAATGTGTACCTGCCATATTAACACCATATTATGGAATGTCCAATGTCACACCAGATTACACTATACCTCAGGGGTGCAACTGTAAAAATAAGAAGTAGGGGATGCTCCCACTCACCAGCATAGGGGTAGCGGTAGGGCAATGTTGAGGTTTCAGATGGGTGCAGAGGGAAATATAAGGATAGGTTTATATGTGCCATTACACTGGGGTAATTCGTGCTGCTGCATAGCGATAATACCAATTTAAATTGTTTTGATCATGGTTTTCATGAACATGATCGTAATATAGACAGAAGATGGAAAATAGTTTTGGCAACGTCTTACATGAACATGATCGTAACTATGGGCAGAAAATGAAAATATATAGTCTTTTGTTCATTTGTAATACTTATTGCTTAAAAATCACTATGTTTAGCTTCATGTCAACATCAAAGAGAAATTTCACTCTGATAGTCACGGGAAGCCAAATATAAAGTGTGCTTATATTTTGAACCTAGTAATTGTTTCTGATTTCATTCTGAGAAAGGGAAGAAAGGCCTTCCTCAAAACTGGATTAGAATGTGCTATCTAATGAGCACCAAAAATAGGTTAGAGCGGCTGCGAGGAACATTATTCTTATGATTAAAACCATTAGGGTTGATGACCTTAGCCTCGATGTATAAAAACGTTAAATTACTGATAGACTATATTGATATTTCGGCCACAGGCCTTTGTCAAAATTACATATGAATGAATACAATGTTTACATGAATGACAATGATACAAAATATGTGCATGAAATTCCTCGCTGAGTTTTAAACATTTTCAGGTAATTCTTGTGATTGCCTTTTTAAACTACCTCCATCTATGTGTAGTCAATTTTTCACTTCTTAGCTAATCATACATCTAGGTAAAGTCAATTATATGCAAACAAATGCAATAATCACACCTTTCTAATATAGGCACTTATACAAGCACATCACATTCCCCCCCCCCCTAATGTAGGAACATTCATAAGTAAACACAATCATAACTGAAGTTCATACCCTACACTCTCTGAAGCTGAAGCTCATACACTATCACCACAAAGCATACTATCCTCCTGCTTTTTATCCGATATACATACGACACAATCACATCTATAACTCTACACTGTTCTTTCAATGTAAGCACTATAATGCACGCATAATTGGCCATGGGGATCCCTGGTTATTTAATGAAGGCGTCACTCCCCCAATCATAATACTTTCAGCAATTGTTCTATTTGGATGATCCTGGGCTCTTTATTGAGCTGATCCCTCGGCATAAAATATATCAGGATCTGGGATCTTTGTGGATCCCCAGCTTATTGTGTACCTGGATCTGGTGTCCCATGTGGATCCCGGGACACAGGACACAGAGATCCGGATCTCAGCTGTATCCCGGATCCAGGTACATGTCTGCCTGACATGTGACCTTAATTGGAAAATTTCGCGTATGCTTTAGATGCGTCTCATTGAGAGCTTTCGATTGCCGCCTTGCGCGTCTCGCTGCGGTTATTGGTTCGGAAGATAACGAGGGGTGGCGAGCGAAAAACGTCCCCGTCAGCCAATGGCGTTCGGCTGAGACCCCAGCCAATGCCGCGTTAACCCGCGCGGCGCTGATGTCTCCAGCCACCCCCCCCCTCGTATCTTCCAAACCAATGGCCACAGAGAGACGCACAAGGCAGCAATAGAAAGCTCTCAATGAAACGAATCTAATGAATACCCGAAATTCTTAAAATAAGGTCACATGTTAGGTCACTGTCAGGTCAAAGGTCACAATTGATATATTTTAGTTTTTGGGCCATACTTTCCATCCAAAGCCTTAGATTGAGATTATTATCGCACAAAGTGCTCTCAAAGGTATACTAAATCTCCCGCATTAAGTAAAAATGAAATTGTTAGCAAAGGTCAAGGTCAAGATCAGGTCACAAAAGGTCACTGTATGCAAGAGATCTACGAAAGTCATACGACACATGTTTTAGGGGGTATTTTACACGTATAATTCGATAGTAGCAACCATTTTCACAACCTGACACCATCAAAGGTCAGGTCAGTTTAGGTCAAAATTTGAAATTGATTAATATCTAAATATACAAGGCATGTGTCTAGACCAGTTTTGTCTCAGAAATACAGCGATGGTATTTATTTGTCTGTATCTGGTCAATAAAAGCCAGAAAACGTAATTAAAAAATGACGTCATGAGTTACTTATACTTAGGGAACCATTACTCA
>JARFNR010208781.1:0-13193 GCA_030323935.1 Semibalanus cariosus
CCTTCTACATCAGGAAATGTGCAAATTTGCGCCGATTTCAGGCGGTTTGGGGGCATTTACCCCTGATCCCCCCCCCCTGGATCCGCCAGTGTTCTCGCATTAGTTTGAGCAAATATGATTGATATTGGGACAATTTATGTAATTGGGCATGGTTTGACCACTTGTAGCGAAACCACATACTAGCATAGGGGTGTAGTTTCCTATTCAGTTGAGGGGCTTCAGCCCCCCCCCCCCCAACTTGGCTTCAGCCCCCAACTTGGACGAAGAAGTGGGTTAAATCCGGGGAGAAATATATATTTTTGTGAATTTTGATAGTACTTTTAGCGATTTTTTCCAGCTCAGCCCCCTCCCTCCCCCCAACTTTTCTGGAGAAGCTACGTCCCTGATATGAATCATCCTTAGGATTTTTTATTCTCAAACCGGCGCGAATTCAATATATCCAGGGTCATTAGGTGTAGCGAAGCATATTTTATGCTTTATTCCTATTTCCAGTACTTGTAATGCGTTAAATTGGATTTCGGAACTCACGAGAACTACCAAACCATTCAGCGAAGTAGATGAAGCATTGGAATGTCCATCTGTCAGCTAAGGTGAGAACGTGTTAACGTGGTGATATATTGCCTCTGTCATTGAAATTTTCCAGCGCGTTAGTCACGCTGAGTGCCAGAGGTGTGAAAAGTTCCCCTGTTTGTACCAGCTCGTCGTGCCAGTCGTGAGTGCTGCCGAGAAACGGACATGACGCGAAAATGTTAGCCTCACCACAGCTGTCATTCATTAGCCAGGGCGTGCAACTCTGCGAAATGTGCAACAGTCATACCTGATAAACGTTGACGATCAAACGACCTGAAGTTGACTGCCCATAGCCTGTCACTACAATATAAGATAACGTTCCTGATGTACGTATGCAGCCGACGACGTGCAGTGTAAACTAACTAACTGTCGGTATGAGCAAACTTACCACGAACACGAGCTGTTTCTAGACTACAGTATATGTACTTGTTCAAACTGTAAATATTATCACACACAAAATTTGCCGCACGAGCAGCGAGCAATCGCAGTAATACAGCCATCATGCTAAATCATATTTACACGACAATGAACAATAACTTGTATGTTTTTGCCAATGACATTTCGCTTTTTGACTAATCGAGATGCTATCATCTTTCGAAATGCACCGCTAAAAATGGTATTACTGGCGACCTTAGTTTTTTATTTGATCCGGTTGTGTAATGGTTAGGTGCCAGGGATGAGTGTCGGCGGCCATCAGAGGCCATCAGGCAACAATGGCTGGCGGGGTTGGCGGGGTTCTGAAAAATACCGGGCCGTCGTCTGACCTTCGGCAGTCCTCTGTACGGTACATCCACAAAGCATGCCAGTTTTATAACTACTCTCAAGAGCCATGAATGATGCCATGCAAAGAGCATGAGTGATTCTTTAACTAACTGTACTGGATTTAAATGTCAGACATTCTTGAGGTATGCCACATTTCCAATAAGGCATTTACAGTACTGCCTATAGTGACAGAACATATGTAGAAAACGGGACAAATGAGAAAATTTGCATTGTGGAAAGGATGTGCATTGTGCACTGACAGCTTTTACTGTGCGTCTAATGTTCACATAACGAAAATTGTATCATCCATTTAGCTTGCTCGGTCTGGCATAAAACAAAGGCATGACAAGCTTTACTACTCGAGCTTTATTGCTGCTCTGGGAAAATGTTGCAGGTATACTGTAGGCACAGCGACTTTCTACTGGATAACAGGCGGAACTGACTCTTATTGCCTTGCTGGGTGCTCTTTGTTATATTACGTCTTCTCCTCGCTGCTAAAACTCGTTATCTCAGCAAAGTTCGGGACAAGCCGTGAAAAGTGTGAGTTATGCAATCAAAGTTCTGTGGGTTTCACAGAACGACGACTGCTGAAATCAGCAGCTTCCGTATGCTGATAAACATCCCTATCCTGCATTTTTTGTTTGTTAAGAAGCTAAATCAGTTTAAATCAGTGCAGCAGTTCCCAATGTTCTCACGGGGCCGCAATCTGTGTGCAATCCCCCCCCCCGTTTGTGCACCAGCTGTTGCGGCGCTGTAAAGGGCACTTGACACACCGTTTTGCCGGCTGGAGCGCTCTCTGGCGGTCAGGCCGCTCACATCATGGCCTAATTAGACAGGTGTTGTAGGTCGTCTCGTTAATCAGGGCCCGCTCGGTGCGGCGGCCCACACCAGTCACCACGCCGTCCCCCGTCACCTACCGTGGTGGGAGGCTCTGAAGGTCAACACGCAGGGCCGGCCACATACCTCTCCCGCTGGTGTCATCTGCGAGCGGCGGGCGGCGTGCGTTCACCACTTGTGCGTGTTTGTGTATGGGGAAATCGCGTTCTGAGTGCTGACGCGCTTTCGGCAGGTTTCCGATCCCTCGCGCTGCTCTCTCCGTGCTCGATCTCGTCTTCATCTCGTCTCTCTCCCTGCATTCCTTGCGTGTTTTGACGTCCGACATACATGTTACACCTGTCTGTGTCCGTGTCAGTGTGCCTGTCAGTCTGTCTGTCTCTCTGGGAGCCTCGTTGCGCCCCGACCAGTCCCGGTGTCGCCATGGAGCTCGTTAGAGCCAAGATTCCTTTACTAATAGTTGTGTCTCCGTAGCGGTACAAACGTCCTGACAGCTCCAGCCACGTGTCTGTGTGTGCATCTCCTGTCCTTCCTCTGGAGCCTCTGACGCCGCTCTCCTCTACCGACAGGTCCTGCCGACACCTGCCAGAGTTCACCTGACCTGCGTGCCCTGAGGGCACTGCCGGTCGACAGCGCCCGCCGCGAGGGCGGCCCGCCGGCGGACGGTCGTCCCCGCCCCCGCCCCCGCCCGAGGCCGCGGCCCGAGCGACAGCCGACCCGGCGAGCCAGCATGTCCGGTGCTGAAAACGGCTGGTGAGTGTCGGGAGCGAGTCACCTGGGTCAGGTCGGGTCGGGTCAGGTCAGGTCAGGTCATCCAGGCCGGTCACGCCAGGTCAAGTCAGGTCAGGTTCGGTTGTTACAGATCTTGCCAGGTAACCGAAGCATGGTCATTGGTCACGACCGATCACCCAAGTCCGGTCACGTGAGGTCAGGTCAGGTCAGGTCACAAAAGTTGCAGTTGCGTTAGATCACAGTCGCGTCAACTCCCTACGGACCTTCTGACACGAATGGAATACTGTCTCTCAATATGATTCATGCAAGCGCAGTGTTTGCAACTTCCTCGCAATATCTCACACCTGACACTAGGCTCAATACCTGACACCAGGCTCAATACCTGACACTAGGCTCAATACTTCTAAACGGCATTATTGACACAAAACCTATCTTAATTACTGCTCCGTGTAACTCCGGCTAACTGGTATCGACGATTGGCCAGCTCAATGTCTGCAGCTTTCTGGATTAATGCAGCTATTTTGCTAATGTATGAGCTGCGTCATCGGCCGGATTTGTTTCGGCCGTGCACAAAGAGCGCCCGTTCCCTGCCGGACCTTCTGCACGTCTCTGTTAGTTGAGTCCATATTTCACCCCGCGAAGGCGCACCGGTACCGTGTGGCGGTTGGTTTCCTGTCGGTGAGCCAGGCTGACGGACTGGCGAGGGACCTTGCCCGCCTCGGAGTACGTGGGAGAACGGGTACCGCGGGCGGAGGCTCGCCGGCCCATCTGGGGGTCGCCTGTTCCTTGGAAGCCGGTACTAAGTAGGTCAAAAATGGAGCTGGGCTGGGGCGTTGCAGGGCGGCACGCACCAGGACATGGTCTCGGAAACAGCCGCTGAATAGCTGTGATGACGTCACCCGACACCTGGTGTCGGGGAGAGCCGTGCCAGCCTCGGTACTGGGGGGAGGGGGGGGGAGGCAGGTCAGGAGTGCAGCTAATCTCAGACTGACACAACGCTCGAGTTACGACAGAGTCGCTCCGGCTGTCCGTTCTGAGCGGGCTCCCCGTGGAGTGGTCAGTGGCACATTTGTTCCGGCTCAGTGGTCCCATCAGACTCGGCTGCACGTGCTCTGTGGACTGTGGGCACCCTGCTGGCCAAACACAGCGCTCAGCTGGACGGTCTCCGGCATCACTGCTGTCAGTGTGCCCCTCCCCCTCCCCCCCCCCCCCACATGTGGCCTCCATGCCGCCTTCATACCGTCTCTAATACAGGCAGCATGTTAAACCGACAGCTGTGTACGCTGACGGGCGCACTTCTCCGTCTTACCAAGTCAAACATTCACACGGGCCATTGCAGGTCTACCACACATACACCTCCTTGCCTTTGTACATTTCGTGTGTTCACTCACGGCCGCCGGCGCCACATGGCGATTGGTCGGTCATGTGAACCCCGGCCTCTGATCGGCCGCTTCTGCTGATGTGGAACACACGGTCTGCCCGCCGCTCGCCGCTCCCGTGACCGCGCATACTGATGACCTGCTGCCGGGGTAGCCGCTGCCGTAGAAAGTGAGAACGCTGCCGGGCGGCTGCCGCTCGGCTCAGCCCACAGAACTGGAGCGGTCGGGTGGCGGCGCCCATGGGTCCGGGCCCTCCTCCCGAGAGGCACGGTCTGATCGCTGCCTGACGAGACCGGTGAGCTGGTAATGTGCCGAAATAAGGCTCATTTGTAAGGATGGCGGGCGGTCAGCTGCGTTCCCTTTCTAAACGGTATCGGGTGATGGTGTTGCGTTTTAACTTGTAATAGATAGGCAGTTGAGGCGGGACGGTAGACAGTGTGGGTGAAAGGACGAGTTACGTATCCGAGATTTTGTGCGATAAGTCTTATCGATGTTATCACTTTCCTGTATTTGGTCAGTCTTTGACTGAAGAAGCTCACGTTGATATATTAGCCCATTGTTGTGGAGGCCACATTTGCGTGCTCTGATTGACATGCATCGGCCGTCGGGACTATATGGCCTTCCGCGGAAAGACGGGGAGAAAGGTTTCTGCTTAATGCTGCGCATTTGGATGCTGTGATTGTACCATTTATTCTACGTTTTCAATTTAACAATGTCTTTTTGATGGCTTGGATAAAAAATATGTCGTTGTGTGCCAGTCGTCTTTAAACAAAAACAGAATATTGACTGTTTTATTCGGCTTCTTTTCACGAACTTCCCTTCAACTGACAACTTGTCTTAATCTTTAGTATTCATGGTTCGAATAAAAAAATATATCTGAGAGGCTAGCTCATTCGTCCTCGGTACCGTATGTTCAATGTGTTGTAGTGCTGAGCTCATGCTATTCTGAATCACCGAAATCGGAATTATTACGGGATACGGTAGCCCGATGTCCTGACGGAAATGATGGTGATCTGCCCGAATTGAAGAACTCCGTTTTTTACAGGTACCGGGATGAGCATAAGAAAGCCAGAAGCATTGATGACCTCAGCACCACGTCCTCCAGTGCCGCCAACTCGCCGTTCGTTCAGAAACGGCCCGGCAGACGGCACCACTATGCCTCGCACGAAACCATGGTAAGGCAACAGTCTGATCATAAATCGGTAATCGTGAGGCATAAATCGTCTTCATTTTTACTGTAATATTCTAGCAATGCAACAACTTAATGTAAAACGCATGCTTGCCAAAATCATCCCGCCTGGCTATGGGCCTGCTTCAGAAGAATTTGAAGCGTGTGTTTGTGTCGACTAAATGTACGATACTGCGACACATCCAAGTGACAAAGACATCCAACATCAATGACCAGCCATCCGGACAAAAGTGACAACAGTCGCATGACTGACAACTCCTAGTCATTTCCGCGCGCTAAGCACCGCGTGCCGCTGCTGAACCCTCCCCGTCACTCAGACTGACGACTCCATTGTGTCTGTTCACCCACCAAACCGCGGGTCATGGTAGGGTCGACCTTCCGGTTCCTCTTCTGCTGGGGTCCCCCCCCCGCTGTGTGAACCGGGGCGCTCCCAGGCCCAGTCACGGCCGACACACCGCAGTCTCCGTCTGTCACGAGTGGGGACGCTCTTAGTCGCCGGGATAGCTGCAGCGCGCCGCTTCGCTGGGAGCGCTTCCGAGGGCGCTGCTACAGCGGAAGCGGAGTTTAGCACGAGAGTCGCACGGCTGGGGCAGGCCCAGACGGGACGACCGGGGACGGCCCAGACGGGACGGCCACGGCTCGGTCACGAGGGGTGTCAGTCTGATCACACAGGGGTTCACGGCTGTGTGACCCGTGACTGCCTCCCACCCATGCCGGGGCTTCCTTGTTACTGCTACTGTGGGGGGAAGGGGGGTCACCGTCAAGGAGTCCATCCGCTTGTTACATAATGATGAGATACGTGTGAATGGGATGGGATACATACGTGTGACGTGAGCGCCTGGGATAGGCGGGTCATCTGGGGTACCACGCCGTCCACCTCACACCCACCGTGTCCTCCCACAGGCGAGCGATGCCGGCGGCGTTCAGATGCGTCTTCCGTCCATCACCTACATCCGGGGTGACCCCAGGGTCGACCCGCGGGCGCAGCCGGGCGCCAGCCGCACCCTGCCGCGCTCCACCAAGGTTCTGATCACTCAGGAGGCTCCGACAACCGACCCGGCCACCCTGCCTCGCTCCCATCGTACTCCTGAGGAGCCCATCTACGCTAACTTGTCCCCGCACGGCCGGCCGCCACCCCCGGTCAAACCGCCGCGCAAGGCGAGCCCCGGCCCGCAGGGGGCACCACCCGCGGGCCGCTCCGGAAGCCACCCCCGCCGGTCCGATGACCCTCGGTACTACGGGGAGCAGCAGCGCCGCTCCGACTCCCATCCCGGCTTCCCGGACTCCCCCCGGGATCCGCGGGACCCGCGGGACCCACGGGACCCACGGGAGAGCGACAGACGCAGGGAGGAGCACGGCAGAGCCCGGGCGGAGAGCGAGGACGGCAGACGGCAGGGAGAGAGGCGGGAGGAGAGGTCACGACGCCGAGCAGAGAGCGAGGAGAGCGACAGGAGGGAGGGCGACCCCCGGGACCGACACCACCGGGACGAGCGCGACAGGCGCCGGGACGGAGAGAGACACCCCGGCCGGGACCACCGCAGCCATGAGCGGGAGTACCGGGACCCGCGGGACCTGAGGGACCCGCGAGACCCGCGGGATCCGCGGGAGCCCAGCCGGGGCCACCGGGACGGCCGGCCGCGGCGCGGCTCCCTGGACAGTGGCCAGCCGGCACGCGTCCCCAGCGCCAGCGATACCGACCACGTCGCTGAGCCGACCTTCTTCAAGAGGCTGGCGGCGCGCGCCAAGCGGCGCTCCCGGGAGGAGGCGCCACCGGACGGCGGACTGAGAGGTAGGTCCCGCGCCGGCCGCGACGCTGCTGACATCTGTTGAGCGATGTTCTAACTAGTAGGTGGCAGGGCACTTCGCGTAACACGCTACTTACTTTCCTACTAATGCTGTATTCCCTGACACCACACGCGTTTACCGAAAACGCGTTTCGCGTTTTGTCCTAATTATTAAGTTTTGTCATTGGTGATGACCAGAGTTTGAGGAGATAACTCTTTAGCAAAAAAAGGTAGATACTCAGATGAAGGTAACTTTAACCGCTCACTTTTGCTGCGCCAGTTGATGCAATCAGTTATATTTACCACAACAATTTGATTGTGGTAATTGTGTGTAAAAGAAATGAATTAGCACTATTTCTATAAAAAATAGTATCAATTTACCTTTTTCTCATAGCTATCTACGAACCAGATATCCTCAGGGCATATGTTTGCTCTCGTAGCTACGTTTGTGCACTTGTAGTGTACATTTAACTGTTGCTGTCTGGAGCATTTCACTTGTATCGATAAGTAGGTCGTGAAAAAAACGGACAGTAGCAAACTGTTGACAAGCTTCTAGTTCTTCATGTGGTACAACGGCAGGAAATTACCTAATATTTAGGGTGGTCTACGGCATTGATTGATATCTTCTTCCTTATCTTCAATCGTGACCTCAGCTTCATTGTTTTTCACTAACAGCCGCTACTTACACTAACCGCATGATGTCTTCTTTCCTGCCTCCTATCGCACCAGAATCACGTTAGTTGACCATTCCCTGCACCTTCCTCCCGCACCCAGGGTCATCAAGTCCAGACAGTGGCGACGAGCTAACGATGTCCGACTGGAGCGCCACCTATACTGAGACGACAGTGACGCCGGAGTTAAAGATGTCGCCACCAGTCGAATGTACGCTGGCGGCCGTGGCTAGCGACCGATCTGAGCTCGATGACAGTGAATTAGACATAGAGATAAACAGTTCCGGGAATGTAGACACCTCTGGATTAGGATCTTTTGATGACAATAAGTCGACGGAGAGCTGTATTGAAGGAGGCGATGCAGAAGTAAAAGAGGTTCATACAAAAGGTTCACAAGTCACAAAGATGTTGGAGGGTCTTGGACATCCTACAGGTTTCGTTAAAAATGAAGATAAGTGTGTTGTTGCTTAGGAACACCCTATTATGTTCTCTGATATGGGATGTTTTCTTGGGAATAAACATTATGAAAAATCAGGTAATAAGTTATGGCAAAGAGAGGTATCTGCTAGCCAAGCAAATTCTGAATCATTAGCAGGCGCAGATCCAGGATTTCGGTCAGGGGGGGGGCGCCACATAGTGGTCACCGTCAGCGAAATGTTGTTGACCGTGGGGGGACGGGGACGGCGGAGCGTCACGGAAATGATTTTGTTGACCGGAGGGGGAGGGGGGGGGTGGTGGAGGGTGATCGAAACCAAAATGTTGCGCCCTACGAGCGCGCTTGGCGGGCGCAACCCCCTGGGCACGACCCGGGCTCAGGGGGGGGGGGGGGTAGCGCCCGCCTAGATCCATGCCTGATTAGGTATGATAAATTGCAGCTTTTTAGTCTGCTTCGATGAGCCTAGAGAACATTAAACTGGATCGTTTTATCTTGCGTTTATTTTCCATGCATCTTCTTCATCGATTTACTTTTTACATCAACTGCGGATACCGCCTGATCAATGAGGGTAAGCTGTAAGTGGATGGCGGCCGTATTTGGGAGAAAAGACGCTCATGCAAGGGACGCCTTCATATTTTCAAAATCTCATGCTTTGCTGAAGCTCCGGGCCACCAGGGAATCAGTTTTTTACTTCTATGTTGACCCGCTGTTTTTGTATTCCTTTACCTCTTTAAACACGCATGCCATATTATTGTATCCTACTTCCTAGTTCACCGGACACCACGCACTGACTGCATGTCGCATGACATTCTTCCCACCTCGCCACTTTGTCTCTGTGTGTCAATTGCTTAATTTGCATGGTTTTTGCTTGTGGTCGTCTGGGTTAGATACTTTGGGCGTGGGAAATATGTTGGACTGGCCTGTTTCTTTCTGCGGTCGGATGTTTGAAGTCTGAATTCGAGCGTTTTACACCAAGCGTTACGTTAATGCGAGGTAAGCAAGATTTGCTGTTATTGTTAAACATTAATTCTTGTTTCACCAGTACAATTTGTAACACCAGTATCGCCTGATGATGCTGACAGAAACAAGCCTGTTATAACACACCTGACACTAATCACTTTGCTACGTCAATCGTTAATGGTTATATCACTAATTCAAGGGTTCTTTGAAAGCTGCTTGTACATTAACATTTTATTGGCTGATTATGGCTTAAACTATATTATGGATATAACATCATATTACCAAATTGCACTTCGACAGTGCACATTCGTTTTGTTCATGTCAAAAACAAGATTGTGACGGATTTAAACATTTTCAGTAATGGTGTGACAAGCATATACTCAAAAGCAAAACTCAATTGATTCTCATGATAGTTTTTTTGCGTCGAAAGGTGATAATTGAGACAATAAGCTCTGACGATAAATTGTTATAGAAGGCACATGCACAAAGTCCATTGCCATTTTTTTTAGCATGCTGCATTTGCTTGTCGCCACCCATGACCCGCACCGTTGCCGGTGCCGTGCTGACCTGCTTGTCATGCGTCCCGCTCTCCAAGGTAACAGCGTCGTGCTGCTCAACTCCTCGCCTCCCCCGGGCTCGACCGGGTCCCGGCGGCGCTCCCCGGGGCCGGGCGGGGGCGGCGGCCGGGGGCGGGTCCGCTCCCCGCCGCCGCGGCCCCGCCTGGCCCTAGACGCGCTGCGCCGGCATGTGGCCCGCGTCAGCAGCCTGGGGCGGTACGACACCCGGCACACGGCGCCGCGGCCACCCGTCGACGAGTACGCCATCCACCGGAAGGCCGTCCAGGAGGCGACCCGGATCGCGCCGCAGCAGCTGCCGCAGCTGCGGCGGGGTAGTCTGGAGTACATCGAGATCCCGCACCACTTCAACGAGCGCGCCGTCGACGTGGAGGGCGTGCCGGAGCCGCGGCCGCTCCGACAGACGCCGCCGCAGCTGCCTGCCAAGGAGCGCAGGCGGGAGAAGAGGATCGACATCAAGCTGGAGGGCAGCCCGACCCGCGGGACGCGGGCAGGCTCGGAGGAGCGAAGGCAGGGCGGGAATGAGAAGCACCGTTTCCTGCCGCACGACTTCTGCTCACTGCCGCGGCCCGGGAAACTGAGGGATCTCAGGAAGAAGAATACGACCGTGGTGAACATGAACGCCGACTTCGCCACGCTGCCGCGCCGGCCACAGACCAGCAAGGTCACCCTCAATAGCTCGCCCACGCAGGCGGCGCCCGACCCATGGCGAGCCACCTCTGAGCCGCCGTGGGAAGCTCCAGTTCCAAAACCGGCCACCGTGGCGCCACCGTCGCAGCCGCCGCAGGAGACGACCCAGTCGCCGAACGACACGGCGAGCGATATCGTGCTGGACCAGGGGAAAATACAGCCGGAAGGCGACGACTATAAGCTGGTGTTCATCAGCTCTGACTCGTCTAAGGAGTCTGAATTTAACTCGTCCAGCGAGATGGACAGCCCGAGGGTCCCCGGTGGCAAACAGACTGCCGCTCCGTCCAGTGGGTTCGAATCGGAGCCCGGTCAGGGATTCATCGAAGAGAGCGACTGGGATTATTACGAGAGAGGAACAAAGAAGAACGCTAAACTTATGAAAGCTAAACTGCATGGAGAGCATCCAGGCAAGCTAAAATCACGAAAAGCAGCTCCTAAACCGGCTCCGAAACCGGCGTCTAAGCCCGTTTTTAAGCCCGACTCCATCAGCCCGAATCAAAAGCCATTCCCACCGGTGACTGGCAACGCGAACAAAATACTGTTCATTTTTGACGACGCAGGCGGGGCGCCGGCTGCCGAGTCCACGCCAAAAACCTCCCAGAAGACTGCGACCGAGCCGACCGACGAGCCGTCTTCACTGCGCTCCATCGACTTCAGCGACGACGCGGTGCTGAGCAGCATGATGCACCAGACGGAGCGTCTTCAGGCCGAGGCGGAGGCGCTGCAGTCGGCTATCATGTCCTCGATGGAGCGTCCCGGCGGCGCCTCGCTCGGCCAGGTGCTGGCCGACCTGGAGACGCAGGCCGGCGGCCACGGCCACGACCCGCTGCTGGAGCGCTACCGCGACCTGGTCCTCTCCGAGATCCGCCAGCACCGGCGGGGACGGCGGCTCAGCGCCGGGGACGCTTCCGAGGTGGCCACTGACGGACAGCGTATCGTCTACGGCGACCACTGCGTCAAGGTGATCATCGCCGGTGACGAGAGTGACGCTCCGCCGCTGCCGTCGGTGCCGACGCAGGCGGTGCCGTCGTACGCGACGCTGCCGCGGCTGGTGCACCGGTCGGTGACGCGTATCTCTCCAGCCGTCACGCGCTCCAAGAGCTTCACGGCACCGCGCTCGGAGGCGGCGCCGCGCAGGAAGCCGCAGCGGCACGCTAGCCTGCACGAGCGGCCACGGCGCGTGGAGCGGCCGGAGAGGACGGAGCCGCCGCACGCGCGCAGCGTCGGGGACGGCCAGGCGCCGCCGTCGCCGACACCGCCGCCGGTGGCTCCGCCGCGCCGTTTGGGCCCGGTGGAGATGAGGACGGACCCGAGCGGAGCCAGCAGCTCCGACGATGAGGAGCGGGCGCGGAGCAGGAAGGCCCGCGCGCTGCAGAACCTGCAGCCGCAGCTGCAGAAGCAGCAGGAGGCAGTGACGGAGCCGGCGGGAGACTCTCTTCAGTACCGCTCACAAAAGGTCACCAGCGGGGATGTACTGCAGTACTTTGAGCGGCTGAAACAGTACAAACGGACTGGCCGGCGTGCCTCAGCCGACAGTGCTCTAAAGACGGAGGTGAGAGCCGGAAGTCAAGAGACAGCGGAAGAGCTGGAGCCACCGATTCAGACGCCGACGGTTGATTCCGACCCAGAGGAGATTCATTTCATGCTGCCGGATAAATCGGCCGAGCAGGACTGCATATCACTATCCAATCTCACTGAAGTGCCGGTAGACTCGGACACGGAGGTAGAGGATGGAAGCAGTGCAGTCGATAATGTTTCCTCTGCCGAGGTGGCTCGGAGCGCGTCAGACGACACGGTCACCAACGACATCGAATCGTGCGCGATTGAGACGAAAGTTGACTCCGATTCAGAGATGCCCGCGAGCGAATATAATCAGCCGACCGCTGAGAAGAAACACAGCAGTCCGGACAGGGGCCTGACAAGAATCTCGCCCGAGAGTGAAAGTTATCGCTCGGCGAAACTCTCTAGCGCCGCCGCCGGGTCGGCTCCGGTCGGCACGAAAACTCTCCCGCAGCCTGCGGCAGAGTCACAGCGGCGTGCCTCTCCTGAAAAACAGGTAAAGGGAGCCATTAAAGTCCTTCCCACGGAAGACAAACAAGGGCAGTTCTCGCGGCCGTCAGGTGACTCCAGTACGGGGCCGAGCCGCCAGGTGTCCGCTGCCGGCCGCTCGGTGGTAGACTGCGCCGCCCGGCCGCCGGCCGCGGCTAAAACCGGTCCTGTGCCGGCCCCTGCCGCACCTGAGTCAGCCGCCCGCAGCCAGGAAACCGGCAAAAATCCAGACAATAGCCCGCTGGCTTTAGCTGAGTGCATGAGCGGCGAAACTGCCGTCAAGCCGGCGCGCCCTGTAGTGAAGGAGATTGCAACAGGCGTCAGCAGCGGCGGCAGCACCACAGCTAAACCCCCGGTTCGCGAGCGCCCGGCTGTGCCCGCAAAACCGACCGGCATCCGCCCGCCGCGCCGCGCGGCCGGCTCCGGTGCCACCGCGCCCGACCACCGGCGACCCGACGGCACACCTGGCGCCGAAACAGCGCAATCGAGACTATCAGGCGCGGCGGCGGCGGCGGCGGCGGCAGCGGCCGGGGAGGTGAAGCCCGGGGAGAGCGGCAGCGAG
>JARFNR010211003.1:9656-20819 GCA_030323935.1 Semibalanus cariosus
CTTACAGCAGAAGATATGTTCATGCAATTTCTCCTTCGGCTTTACATCTAAGTTCCTCGCATCTTAATCTAAACTTTGTGCAAAATTGGCAGACAATGGTATTAATTTAAATGTAAGCAGTAATACGGACCAACCATTTAGCGAAGCTTGGTTGTTGTGCCATTGAATTGTTTATGCGATATATTACAAAATATACACTTGCTCCTTTGATGACTTCTTTGTTGGTTCCTTCTTTAATCTTGATATACCTACTTATGTCCAGGGACCCGATGAGATATAATATAAAGTATCAAATAGCAATCAGATGGATTTTATCAATTTTGGAAGACAAGAAAAGTCTACTTTGCTTCAAGCAGCTTAGTCCAATGTAATACAACACACGTACTCGTGACCAAGTGAGCGTGACCAAATCGTCTTGATTTCGGTGTGGACATTCCATCGGTAATGTTTGCTCCAAAGCTCACCTCGACCCTCTGACATTTTACGGGTGCCGTTGATGAATATGACAATATTAAAAATTTGTCGAAATTACTGTTTTTTAGGAAACCAGAATCCATAATTTATGCACTTACTCTCCCCTAACCTTCCCTAACAGAAAATGTTTCGATGGTATTCAACATAACACGGTTCTTTGGCTACACCATATTATGTGCCGCGCAGTGCACCATTGTGTTGTTGTGTAGCAGCGCAGCGTACCAAGCATAGGGGCATTCAGGGCATGCCCTGGCCCTTTGGACCCGAGGCGCCCATGCAAAGCTGGCGCCCTTAGGTTTTGTTTTCCAGAATAAACCTCTACACTGTTAGGAATTATTACAATGTCGCCACTCTCTCAGAAAAGACGTCCATATCCATAGATAATACGATTACACATTTTTGGCCAATATTTGTGGTGCCCCGTAGATCGGGTGGCGCCCCTCAAGGTAATGCCCTGGTCCGTTGTGAATTTCTGCGCACGCCACTGCCGTGCAATACCATTGTGCGCCTCAGCGTGTGACTGCCAGAGTAGAGCGTGTTCGGCTGTACGAGTTCCTGAGAAGTCTATCCGAGTTCGCTGTCGGTATGGCCGTGGCTCGTCCCGCCTCGCCCTGGGTGGTCGCCAACACTATTCGGCTCGGTACCTACTCTGGTGCTACACACTCGCTGGTGCAGTCCCGGATATCTTGGCATGACGCGTTGCAGTCTCCACTCGCTCCGGCTTGCCGGCATGTCTCTATCGTTTGTGTCCTCTATGTCCATCTCATTCACCCGTTTCTTATCTCTCACGACCTGTCACTCGCGAGCAGCTTCTCTCTTACTAGCAGAGCCCAGCTGGTTGCGACTGGGCGACTGTGGTGTTTGTATGACGTCAGCGTCTCCACTCAGTGGCCGGATACAAGGTCTATAAGTAGCAGACTATCAATGTCAACCGTGTGGCTGTCGTCCAGTGCCTGGCCTCCACGTGGACGTTCCCAGAAGTTTTGGGCTCTGCCACTGACAATGTATTCGCTGCTGGCATCGCGAATTCCAGACTTGATGGGCATCCAGCAGCAGCCAAGCGCGACTCGAATGACTTCCAGATACGTGACCGGTTAATGCGACAATGACACTGGCGAACGGCAGATTTTATTGCAAGCAGCATTGAGCGCTCAAGTCCGTTAACCTGGCAGATTGCCCACAACGATTGAACCTCAAAGGCAGTCGATAACTATTAAATTTTTATCAACCATTGCCACTTTGTATTGCTCAGACTCGCTTCGCATCGTATAATGTCAAACGTCAGCCGAGATTTACTGGCAATTTCCCATGCTGAAAGGGAGAGTAGAAATTTGAATTTGAATTTTATTCCTCCAATATCGTTGTACGATTTACGATTTCCCTCGATGATAACATCTCCAAACTGTTCTTGTCACGTTTTAGTCAGTAGTAAAAGGCAATCCAATCCTCACGATACCTGGGCAGCTCTCAGACGTTGGGCCTCCCATCCTTCGAGCTGTAGGACATAAGACTTGCTTACCAACAGTCGCAACCTCAGCTGAAAACTTCGAGAGAGGCCCATCAACCATGCATTGATTTTCATGCATTGTAATATGGCAATTGAGTTGTTTTGCCAGAGCTGCTGCCCTGCATTCACGACTTTGGGTTTGTATAACAATTCATTATATTAAATGGTGGCATGTACGGAAACGGCGGCTGCTGAATGCTCTGCCCAAAATGTGATTTTCCAAAGGAACTCTTAGTAACGAAGGAGCTCGAGTTGGAACATGTTGATTGGAATGAGGGATTTAGATACACAAATTGCGTTACGGTGCTGGGCGCAGGCCAATAATACTTCAAAATGAAACAGTCTGTTTTTGGACAACATCGTGAGGGCTCTATCGCAAGTTAATTTATGTTGATTTAATGCATCATGTCATGTCGCATATTGCATGTCACAAATACGGTCTGTCGCCATTGAATGGCGGATTCCTTCTCGGTGCGTCAGCTCGCCTCTTGGTTATGCTGACCGGTGGTGGTCAGCGTGTAACAGCCGGGTGGTATGCCCCTTGGAGGCGGAGACACAGCTCGGTGGATGAGGAGACACATCTCGGTGGGCGGCAGGCTGGCCACCAATCAGCCGCCCGTAAGACGCCGCTGTCACCAATCTGATAACGCGGCCCGGCGGTGTGCTTCATCAAACACGTCACCAGCTGTAAACTCCCTCCGTATTGTCGGCATAAATCCGGCTGACGGCGGGCAAAACCGACCACTCGGAGGATCTGATGAGCACTGCCCCGCCCCTCACCCCCGCAGCTGTCTGGTTCCTGTCCCCGAGCCGAGGTTATGGCACGACAGTGGTCTATACATAGCCGCTTCACTGCGCAGCCCTCCCCTCATCATGCCCACATGTGTGCGCGGTCGTCATGAAATACGCGCCTCTTGCCCCTGTGTCCGGAGGATATTTGATACTGAAATGTCTGCTGGAACACTGTTGAGTGCAGTGGTAACTCACCACGGAGATTCCTGCTGCACACTCGTGCAGTCAAGCGCGTCTCCCGGTATGATGAGGATTGAGGAGCCCGTGCTTGACCGTGTCTACGGCTGACTGTCTTGGTCTGAGATTGTCTCTCCGAGTCAGAGGGGCGGTTATTATCACCGTGCCTCGACCTGGAGTGTCACGGCGACGAGGCTGCAGTGTGACCCAGGTCATACCGTGACGTCACTGCAGTGACCTCGGGACGTCCGGGCTGCACTGTGGCCACCTGCGGTGGGGAAGCCGTTCGGCTCGCCGCAGAACAGGGCTGCTGCTGCTGGACGTTTCGACTGGCGGTGTGAGTCCAGCACGCGAGGCCACTCTTGGCCACAACGCCAGCAGCAGTCATACTAGAGATGCAAATTTCAGGACCACGGAGCCAGCGCCGGGCCCAAATTCAGGCCCGGTGGGTCTGGAGCTGTGTCTGAAGTCAGGTTGGCCGGTCTCATTCCGGGTTCAGCACAAGTTCGGGGATTAAAATATTGTTTAATGTAGAATGAAATAGACATGCAGATTGCTGGCTGCCGGGCCTGGCGGGTGCTGCCACATGTGGCCGGGCTTGATGCCGGTGCCAACTGATTTATGAGCGGTGGTGTTGGCAGTGGTGCCGGTTCCTGTTTTTAGATAAATTTGTGCATCTCTAAGTCATACTAACAAGAGTACACGGGTGGCCAGCATATGGTGGCTTCGATGTTCAGCAGGGATGCTCTCCACTCGGCCGATTTCAGTAAGATGGCTGTTGTGGAGGAGATCTGTCGCAGCCGCCGGGACGTGTGACCTCTGTACATGTGTGTCCGGTGGCAGTGGCTCTAGGCTCTGGGGCTCCCGAGGCAGACCCCGGCGCGGCGTGGCGCGGTCCGGCCTGTATGTCGCCCGGTACCGTTACCGTTCGGCTGACGGGCCGATCCCGACTCGCCAACAGACCGACACGTCCGCTCTCCGCGCGGCCGCCCAGCGTCCAAACCGGGCAGAGCCGCGCGAGCGGAGAGAAACCGCACCGCTACACGCACCGTTAATGGAAGCCCAGTCACCAACAACAAACAAATCATGGACGTCCAGCTGTGCGGCGGGCCGGCCGGGCTGGCCGGGCTGGCCGGGCTGGCTGGTGACCGCGCGCCTCAGTCTGACTCAGCAGAAGGAGCCGCTGGCCGTGCCGCTGACCTGCGCGGCCGTCGCTGCTGGGACGCGCGGCCCGGCGCGGCCCGGTGTCGGCTGCCGGCGCCACCCCGCGGGGTTCCGACTTTCTAACTCTGGCTGGCGTCGGCGCGGCAGGGGGCTCCGAGCAGCGCCGGCTGATCGGCTGTGAGGGCTGGTGTTTGGTGGGAGAGACGTGACAGTCGAGGAGGTGACGTACGACGTGGGCTTTCACACAGAGCTTAGACTCGTGATGCAGCCCTTTGAGGCGCTCAGACTGGAGTGGCACCGTCGCAATGTTGACCTTGTAGGATGTTGTTGCGCATACCAGTGTCGGTTGAATAGCGCTCATTAAGGTCACGACGGCCGTGTTCGTTTGACCTATTCAGTGATTTATTATTGTTGCATGCTAAGTGTTTCCCCGGGCGCCGCAACACGGATGTCAAGCGTGGCTTGCAACACACCGGTACAACACTACGCGCCGTGCAGTGTAGCGGTGTAGCTCTCTCCCTCTGCGCACCCCACGATCTCAGCGAACGTGCCGAGCGGGGTTTCACGACACACCTCTGCCTCGTAAAGCGGCGCCTCGTGAGCGGAGTCGGCGCGACGCGCTGCGTTCAGAGCCGCCTCGTCGGCACGGAGGGGCGTTCCTCCGTCGGCGGCGGCGCTCTCGGGTCCGCCTCCTTTACAGCGCTGTGTTTGACGTCACGGGGCGGGCTGTCGGTGATGTCCCGTCTGCCCTCGGGGCGCCGGCCGATTCTTTACAGACGCCCTCTGACGCCCGCAGCCGGTCGGCAGACGTTGGACGACCAGAAACGGCGCTCTGAAGCACCGCGTCTATTGGGGCGTCGGCGGCCGCGCTGCTCCGCAATGGTGATTGCTGATCGTTGCGGTGCGTGGTGGGCCGGACGACGTGACGTCGGAGGAGCGCGGTAATGAGCGGAGCCGGCCAGGGCACGGCTCGGTCGGCACAGGAACGGAGCCAGGTGCCGCACAGGACTCGCTGGAACGGGCTCGTCTACCAGCAGCCAGGAAGCGAGCGAGTTGCGACCGTGGAGGAAGTTCGGATCGCGGGGCCCGGGTGGCCATTGTTTTTGAAAGGCCATTGTTCGGTGTTGTTGGATTCCACGGAAACGCGCGGTCCTGTTTAACCGAAAGAATTGAGAACGGTAGAGAATAGAAACGGTGCCGCATCCGGTCTGGCCTAAAACTTGACCTTTTCTCAAGCCCGGATATCAACCCAGGCCTTAATCTTTCCGATAGCACATGACCGCGAATGCTGTGGTGCTGGAAACCCCTGCCCTAAAACATTAACACACTTTACTTTGTTGCATTTCATAAGCAGTTAAGCGTTAGTCATCACATCACTTATTGATTATCGTCTCATTGACGCGCCCGTGGTGGTACGCATCACATGTTCACCGTCGTCAACAATCAGAGAATGACCTACCAGTGGGCCGTCAGGCGTCAGCGGAGGAGCTGCATGTCGATATCTGGAGTTATTCATCACCTGATGACGAACTGTCATCAGCACAGTGTCGAGAAGGCGGAGTCGGGGACAGACCCGGTTCGCTGTGTCGTCTGACCGACGTCCAGTGCTGGGAGACGCTCCGTGACGCTGCCCAGCCCGTCATCGAGGCTGGTCACTGCTGCCGCCGCTTTTTGCAGCGATGTCTCACGGTCCATGTGTCAATGTCAGCTGTGGTAATTCCGTCGGTGAGTCATATTCAGGCGGCACTCCCAGTTATTGGAAGCCAGTAAATGCGCCGTCGATAGGATAGGTCATTTACCGCCTCTACAAGGATAAACCAATAGTGACATCCTGTGACCGGGCAGGAGAGAGCCGGCTAGGAGGTTCCCAGCTGGTCTGTTGGATCGGTCGGCAACTTCAGTGGCCTCTCTCCAGCAGCGCACTCGGCTGCGACGCTGCTAATCCTCCATAGCCATGCGCTGATCCGATGAGCCGTACATGGAACAATGAGATTAGTCATTGTATGTTTGCCTCCCGTGTAATGGAATGCGGACAAACACTCGACATGCTGCGATCTGCAGCACGCTGTTCCATATGCTCCGTGCATGTGCGATCGGATTAGGCCCCGCTTCAGTTTAATGGAAACAGATGCCGTGCATAGTGACTACCCGAAGCTTTTTCCTATACCAATTTGATGAACGCTGGTTACAATAGTCTCTACATCCGAAGTCGGCTATTATACCTTGGAACATAATGGGCAGTTATGATGGCGTATGATCGTAGTACCAGCAGTAAAATCCTAATATCAAATGAACAGACCGAATTCGGTCATTTCAACGGGACGCTTTCCTCCTGGGTCAGTCCGGTGTTGCTTAGCAACCGGCATCGGACCGGCGCGCCCATCGAAGTGACCTGCCCGAAGCGCCCGGCTCTGGCGCCGAAAATGGCCGGGATGTGCGCCATAAAGGCAGCTCGCGGCGCCATTCCTGTCTCCTATCTCTGGCGTTACGACTGAAGCCAGGTCAGTGGCGGCAGCCGTGACGCGGGCGCGGCCAGCGCGGCTCACACGCCGGCCAGCCGGGGGTCAGACCGTGCCGCTCGGCCGGCAGAACCAGTCCTGTACCGAGCAGCCCGGCAGCCGGCGGCCGCGCGACGGCCCAAACTTGGAGGCGCTGCCCGTACGGCGGCGACCGGCCCTGCTCCGCATCGCACCGGTCCCCGCCGGGCCGGTCTGCCCGGCTCGTTCATTATTGGCGATGCTCAGCGACGCCGACGGTCGGCTTTCCTTTCGCCGATACCCGACCGGGCGTCCATTCAGGTCAGCTGCGATCTGTGGGCCCGTACGCGGCGGCGCGCCGGTGGGAAGCAGCAGCACGGCACCGCCGCCGCGCGCGCCGACCGGGGACCGCATTCCAGAGGCAGTCACGTGACCGGGCCGGCGCCGGCGGCTGGCCGGCGACCTACTGCGTCACCATCGCCGCCGCCGCCGCCGATCGCGGGCGGCGCGCGACCCGCCGATGACCCAGTGATGACCCGCGTAACCCGGCGTGACCCAGCGTCTATTGGGGGCAGGCGCGGCGACCCTTTCGCTGGGCGGCGCGCTCCAGGACGTGGCGGCCGGCGACTCCCCCGCCGGTGATGAGCGGCGCTCTGCGGCGCTGTGATAGAAGCCGCTCTCGTAAACGCTGCCGGCGCCCGATAAAGCGGGCCTGCCGGCCGTCTGCAGCGCCGGTGACGATGTATGCAGCGCCGGTGACGATGTATGCTGATTGCCTGGGTGGCCGGGTCGGCGCGCACGCCCCGCCCGGCGGAGGATCTCTCTCGGCCGGCCGTCAGAGATGAGTGTCGACCCCTCCCTCCCGGCCCGTACCGGCCGGTCCGCTTTCAGCTGAGCCGCCGCCGAGCGACGCTCGACTGCAGACATTGCTACAGCCGAACTGACATGGCCGGTTCGTGTCACGGCAGCGCTCACGGGTGACTTGCGGCTCTCTGTCGCAATGCCGGGCGACTGGAGCTCAGCGGGAGCGATTACAGCCGGCGGATGTCTCCCCGTGGCGAGCTCGGCGGTGACTGGTGCGATTCTGCTGTAACAATTCGGGGAAATGACTTTGTTGTAAATCCTCTCGGACCACCCCAGCAGTTTCAGGTCACATAAGATCTCCTCAGGTCATCACAATAATCGTCGGCTCACGCCAGGTCCCAGTTCGCTCCGGACTACATCAGGTCACCAGTGGTCTCACAGATGTCACCCCAGGTTAATCCAGTTCACCCGAGCTAATGCCAGGTCAACTCTTTTAACCCCGGGTCATCCCAGGTCATCGTTCGGAGCCGGATCTGGTGTCTGTGGGGGAGGGAGAGAGGTCGGCGGGACTGTGGGGGAGGGAGGGAGGTCGTCAGCTGTCTGGTGCCACCCGCGGTGTCGTGACGGCCACGCCACACCCTCCGGCGCCGCTGTCTCCCGTTCGTCGCTCCCAGGGCCGACCGGACGCGGCACACGACTGAAGTCCCCGCCCCTGCTGGGTCGCCACGGGTGACAGTCCCGACCGGGCTACGGGCCCGGTCCCGTCGGCCATCGCCGACCATCGCCGACCACCGTGGCCAGGAGACCAAGGCCACAGGTGCAGCCCCAAACAGGCGGCGCGTGGTGCCGCTGCCGCCACAGACACGGGGCCGTTCACCCGACTGCTCTGACCCGGCCGGGGCAGGCGCGGCGGCGGCTGGATGCCGAGCCGACAGGTCTCGGAGAGACGACGCGTTTCGCAAGCGCGTGCAGTTCTCCATTCACATTCGCCGCTCGTCGCTGGCGCGGAAGTGACGCACGCGTCTGTGTTCACGTGCAAACGTGCGGCCGGAGATGGCAGACAAGCTCGAAACACGCTTGTCGGCGCGCTGCCCTCGGACCTGATACGGAGCCGGAGGCCGATGGGCGCCATCGGCTTCCGGTGGTTAACGGTCTACTGTTCCGGTGGTTAACGGTCTACTGTTCCGGTGGTTAACGGTCTACTGTTCGGCGTGCCAGCTGTTCGATCTCGGTGTCGGCTTCTCCGCAGAAGGGTGGGCTGTTTCCCGTTTGTTGTAGCGATTCTGGGGTTTGTTAGATTGCGAGAGAATAGTGTCTGCATCGCGACTATCTGCATCGAAAGTTCATTAAACCGAGGCTGCATGCCCCGCACAAAGAGAAGGATGTCCTGCACTGTCTGACGAGTACTGTGAATCACCCACGAGGCCATAGACACTGATTTCTCTGTCCGTTAACGAGGGCGGAGGGGACGGGCGTCTGTAAATCACCAGCCGATGGCTGGCCGGCCGGCCGGGCGGCCTCCGAAGAAGGTCTGCGCCCAGAGCAGCTCGGGCCCATCTCGGTGCAGTACCGGTACCGGTGGTACTGGCGCCGGCCACGCCGTAATGGTCACTCGGCTCCGAGCGCGCTGCACTCTGCATACCAGAGATGGGTGATTTATGAAATATCCATACGGAATGGGCGGCGGCGGCAGCCGGCGGCGAGCGGCGGATACCGGCGCTACTCACGGTGCCTGCGGGCCTCATGAGCCTCGCCAAGAGTTAGGGAGCCTCACGAGCCTTGCCAGAGAGCTAGGGAGCCTCACGAGCCTTGCCGAGAGCTAGGGAGCCTAGTGAGCCTCGCCAGAGAGCTAGGGAGCCTCACGAGCCTTGCCAGAGAGCTAGGGAGCTTAGTGAGCCTCGCCAGAGAGCTAGGTAGGGAGCCTCACGAGCCTCGCCAGAGAGCTAGGGAGCCTAGTGAGTTTCGCCAGAGAGCTAGGGAGCCTCACGAGCCTCGCCAGAGAGCTAGGGAGTGAGCCTCGCCAGAGAGCTAGGGAGCCTAATGAGTTTCGCCAGAGAACTAGGGAGCCTCACGAGCCTCGCCAGAGAGCTAGGGAGTGAGCCTCGCCAGAGAGCTAGGGAGCCTAGTGAGCCTTTCCAGAGAGCTAGAGGGCCTCACGAACTTCGCCAGAGAGCTAGGGAGTCTCACGAGCCTCGCCAGAGAGCTAGGGAGCCTCACGAGCCTTGTCAGAGCTAGGGAGCCTAGTGAGCCTCGCCAGAAAGCTAGGGAGCTTGACGAGCCTCGCCAGGGAATCTCACGAGCCTAGTCAGAGAGCTGGCAGGCCTCACGAGCTGCACGGACCTCGCCAGAGAGAGTTCTCGCTAACCCAGCCGGAGAAAATGAAATCGAGACGACACGCTCAGCATAAACCGAGAGTTAACACATGTCACCGCCTGCATTGGCCGGCACTGCCAGTCGCCAGGACGTCCCAGCTCCGCATGGTGTCCTGACCTGTGACATGTCTGGGTGCAGCGTGTCTGGCATCGCAGCAGCTCCATGATTCCCACGCTGTGCCGGCTGGTCCCATGCTGTGTCATCCGTGCTGTCCTACCTGCTCGCTCCGGCCAGCTAACTATGTGGTCGGAATGCGGTGGGCGGCGCGGGTCCGTCGTGTCTGACCGTCGCTGAGGACGGGTGCGGCGGCGGGTTGCCGGTCCGGCGGCGGCGCGCTGGTCGCAGTCGGCCGCTCCGCGCCGCCCGCGCCGCAGGCCCGCAGTGCCGCACTGCACGTGCACACCATGTCTGTGGCGGAGCAGCTGCGCCGGCCGACGAGGCGGCTGGATAGGAAGCGGTGCTGTGGGGACTGCCGGCGCGCAGACAGCGGCTACACCTCGTCTGATCGCTCACTGCAGCACACCTCGCTGGGTAAGGACTCAGTGGTGCACTCGGACGTCCCGCCCGACAGACGCGCTCAGCAGAGGTATGACTGGTACAGCCAATCAGTGCGAGTTTCTCATTCTGTGTGCCCGACTTTGCGCAGACATTCGAGTGATGTTATGTGCTTTGCTGCACCTCGGCTTGCATGAATTGATCTTGTGGCACAGGAATTTGGACTGCAATTGGATCATCTGTCTCTTGCAGACTGTGGTTGATATCCTCGGTTGTGGATTGCGCCCACTGCGGATCAGTCTGGCAGACCATGGTCGATTTTTTAATTGATGCTGAGGGTGTGACTAAGGTACACCTGGAAAAATTCTCGAAATAGGTAATATTAATGTAAATATTATTCATGATTCCTGGCTCAGTAGCCCGTAAACGAATTCTTTGCAATAGTAAATGATTTATGTTTTATTGTGGATAAACCGTGGCACATGATCAATTAATTGAAAGTCTGATGAATGAAGACCGTATAACCTTCAGACGTGTCTGTTATTGCCAATGTTTTTGTCCGTGATCCACCCTTTCAACAGTTGAAAGTGCTCACAATATCTACCGTGGCAATCGGTTCCAGCTTAGCTATTGTCGCTCTGCCAAATATGGGTGGTAGCTCTTACGGTCTTCAATGCAAAGTTTCCAACCTGGTCCATTCAAAAATATCAACCAGAGTTCCTGCTGGCTAAAATTGCATGTCACCAGCCAGCAGTTGGGTCTTATCCAAATGTATTCCTGGATGATGGACGTATTGTATTGGGCAGACACTGGCGGATCCAGGGGGGGGGGGGCATCAGGGGCAAATGCCCCCCCAAAACCGCCTGAAATCGGCGCAAATTTACACATTTCCTGATGTAG
>JARFNR010211004.1:0-13186 GCA_030323935.1 Semibalanus cariosus
CAAGTCTGGCTCGGGACGGGCTGAGCTAAGCTTAGCCGGTCTGAGCTGGGTTGGGCTTGGAGTGGGCTTATCTGCGCTGGCCCTGCTCTGGACGGGCTGGGCGTCGCGACATTGACAGAGCGACTCAACTGGAGCCGAACGTCACCCGACTGTGTCCGGCTGACCTGTCCTACTAACGCCCCGGCCCTCCGCCGCCGCCGCCCGCCGCCCGCCGCAGAAAGCGGGTCTTCACGCCAAGCCAAAGAACAAGGGAGGCGTCTCCATGCCTCATCAAGTCACAAAAATGGGGTCGCTGTGCGAGGCAAATAAATGAGGTTATCGTTTGCTGCGACAGACATTACTTGCAGTTCTGAACAAGGCGACGGATTGCCTTGTAAAAACGAAGCACTTAGCTCATGGGGTTTTTCGTCGCGGTCCTACTCCCCTCCACAACCGCCTGTCATGTCGGGTGGGCGGGCTGTGATCCGGTAAGCGGTTTTTATAATTTGAAGTTATTGATCATGATCGAAGAGGCTGAGTGCAACATGACCAATGGACACCTCCTGAGGCCGCTCAATCATGCTCTGCGTGATTTCACATACCAAGAGGCGTGACCTCAGCGGTCCAAACAACGGTCCAAACAAACGGTACCATTCAAAATCCGACTCTGAGCGGCGAGCCTACCTCTGAAGGACCGGGTGCGATCGGACTCGATAAAACATCGCGTCAGACAGGTCCGTCCCTATGTAACCTTGAGGCGACCCTGACGCTGCCCCGGCCACTAAAATTCGCCGCGTGCTCCCCACCCGGACTCCCGGCCGCCGACTCTGCGTCGGTCTCAGTGTGAGACCGCGTCGTCCGTCCAAAACGCGCCGTACTCGCCGGGACAGCCGCTGCCGTGTCGTTACTGCCACCGCCAGCGACCGCGCCAGCCTTGTAACTCACATTTCACGGGCGGAACACTGTGCTGATTGATAGGCTCGGAATGTCGCGGTGTGACGTTATCCCCCGCCTACGCCACCGCCGCGCCACCGCCGCGCCACCGCCGCGCCACCGCCGCGCCACCGCCGCACGTGGTGGTACGAGCTGTTGCGCCACGCGTGTGGGACACTTGGTGACCATGCGCAGGAAATGACCGGCGTTCCTGGCGCGTGCGAGGAATGTGCGGCGCGTGGTGCTCCGTGAGACGGCGGAAGGTTGCGTCGATGTGTGCTCGGCCCGAGCGGAAGGTTGCGTCGATGCGAGCCGGTACGCGGCGGTCCAGTCATGCTTGCTCAAGCTGCTCGGCGGCACTCCCGTCGCTGGCGTCGCCGCCGTCGGCCGCGGTTGCGCCAGGCGGGGTGTTGCAGAGAGCCGCCTCTCACAGCAGTGACCGTGCGGACGGTGGCGGCGGCAGACACCTCTCACTGGGAAGCTGTGTCAAAACGTCGACTGGGCCTATCCAACTTGTGGCATCACGGCGTCATTATAACATCATTGTCGTGATAATGTCATGAATATACAATTTTATGGTTGTGATAGTATGTTACGGTTCCGCTACGCAGATTTCCGGACATTCAGTGTCATCAGGGTACTTGCGAGAGCACATTAAGCGCTTTCTACAATCTTTTGCATTCACCAGCTAGTCTGCTCCTTCCTTCCATCATGGTCGCACGTCCCCCGTCACCAAGTCACCAGCTCCGGACACCCGGTCCTACCACACGGTGGTGTCCGGAGACCCACGCCGACCTTGGACACTGATGGCCCTGCCCCGCCCATCCTGGCGACCAGAGCCTAATTGGCCGCGAAATAATAGCCGGCTGAAATACGGTCGTCCAGTGTTTATACGGGCAGCGCTCTTCCCATTAGCGTCTTTCAGGTTCCATTCGTTAGCGCGCTGAGAGAGGCAGGCCACTCCTGAACTCCGCCCCTGGGAGAGCATTTTTCCGCTAATGGTTGCGTTCTGGAAGGGCGGACATGTTCGGACTGCTGGTCGGGCTGCTGGTCGGGCTGGCTGATTGCCCCGCGGCGGTGTGAAGTCTGCGGTGGGCGGAGCCGCGCTCCAAATTACCGCGCCGAATTTGCCCTGCTCAGGGCCGTCGGTGAGCCCCTGTGCGCCATAATTGCCGCAATCTCTGCTTCAGGAATTCACTGGCGAATGAGGCGCGTCCGTCGGGAGTAACCGCGCGCCGGGCGCCGCTCCCGTGCCAAACTGGCGCCTTAACGACGGACGTACGTCATAAGTGGCCGTCGAATAGCGCGGAGTTGTGGATTTGGCGGGTAACGGGTTGATATCGTGAGCTCGGCGGGGTCGCGTGGAGTCCATTCCGGCCCGGTATCCGGCTGGAGGGAGGCTGGTGGGCCTCCGCCGTCTCCCTGCCGGTCACGCGCGCCCTGGCGCCGCTACAATAGCACCTTCCTCCCCGCGCGCCCCGCGCCACCGGAGGCACCGCGGGGCCGACTGCCCTTCCTTGTTTAGTTGGCAGGCCAACCAGACTCCCCTCTGCCTGCCCCCGCTCCTATGTCATCAGCGCTCTGTCCTGTCACCTGACTCCTCCCCAACTCTGCCGCGGGCTCTGACTACCCCTCCCGCACGCTCCGCCACTGCCGGCCGCTGGGCATGACTTGTGTGCGTCCGGAGTTGTGCGTACTTGTGTGCGTCCCGTCCCGCCCGGCGGCGCGGCCTGGCTTGGTGCGGTCCGGCACGGCCCCGCCCGGTCACTATTTGTCCGCGGAGCTGTTTTCGCGACTGATCGGTCGCCCGAGGGGCAGCGTTGAATAGACGCCGGGCGCGGGGTCCCTTATTATTTCTGCCCGGGCTGCCTGGCCGCGCGGTGCGGTACCCCCTGGCAGAGGGACGGAGGGGGGAGAAGGGGAGGGGAGGGGAGCTGACCTGCCGGTCGGCCGCGCAGGATCCCCTGATCAGTCTGTGAGCGCGTGTGCCGAGGATGGGTTGCGTGGCGTCTGTGTCTGCCCCGGGGCCAGCGAGCAGTGGTGACCAGTTGGATGGTGTGCAAAGGTGCTCGTGTATTGAGACATCCGGGAGGAGGCCCCTCTCGTTAGTTGTAAGGTAAACAGGGACGCGGACGGGAAACAGTCGTCAGCGTTTGTGGGTTACGTGGTGGACATATACGAGAACTCGTTAGCATATCCGCTAACATTGGTTCTCGTGTTTACAGCGTGTTTTTATTGCGGTGCTGACGGATGTGCTTGGTTGTGTGTGAGCGGTGGTGATTCCCATGGTTGTTTGCTGGGAGACATGCACGAGAAGACGAAATGAAAGCAGGAAAATTAATGTCCAACGTGTATCGATTATCGAAAACCTATTACGTCAATGGCGTCTATATATACACATCAAGGACATTTCGTCTTTGAGTAAAAACTGTACCTACGTAATACGTTACGTGTTACAGCTGGGTGATATAGATATGAATCATACAAGGTCATATATGCGTTGGTGCCGCGTGCGTCTTTCGATAATTTAACGGTCTCTTTTTCTCCATTTCAGCGGCCCAGCGCGCGATCTCTGGTACAACAAACTGAGCCAGCTGATTGCCGTCGAGCGAGAACATGAAGCCAAGGCGACGGCGATTCACGTGGTGTACCGCGACCCAGTCAGCAACGCCGACTTGGTGAGTGTCCCCCCTCCCCCACCCCCTCCTACACAATATTTCCCCCGCACGCCCTTCCCCCCGCACGCCGCCGCCAGGGCGCGTCACAGTGGCGCCGCCTGGTGCCGGCCGCGCGCGTCTCGTCGGGACCCGCGCGGACTGAGTGGTCTCGGGTCACTGACAGGAACTCAGGATTATTCTGGAGGGAGCCGAATTCATAATTTATGCAAATGTCATCCGTGGACGCGAGACTACCCCAATGATTAGACGGATAATTGGACGTCGTTTGTCATTAAAGCGGAGAGCCCCGCTTGCCTCAGTTGTGATCTAACGATTTATTTGGCTCGTTTTTATATCGGGGAATCATGATTTTCACCTGTGGGCGCGAGCGGACACCCCGGCCTCGGGTGGTGACCAAAGCTGGTTTACGCCACAGCCAGCGTGCGGGTCTCCGGTGTTAGCGTCGTGTGGCGTATTGAAGTTCCATGGTGTTAGCGCCGTGTGACGTATTGCAGTCCGTGGTGTTAGCTTCGTGTGATTTATTGCAGCTCCGGCGGGCTGGCTGAAAATGCCGCTAAATCACGGCGACACGGAGGAATTCAGGGTGACCGTGGTCAGCATTGAGCGAATGAGGGAAAATAGCTGTAGTTGATTATCAGTGCATGGAAGGCATGTGGAGAGGATTAATGCTAGTTGCAACTTGCAATGTTGATGATAAACCGATAGTCAGTTTCTTCCCACTCCGGTGCAGCTGCATATTATATATTGATAGGTATCTGATACGCCTACGTGAGATTAAACGTGAGAAACTATTTCCGTTACCCTAACACGCATAATTATTACAGTGCCGACCAGTTAAATATGGACGTAGCACTTAATTTACACCGCGTCGAAAATGAGCGCACTCTTGCCACATTCGCCCGCAGTCTGGCGAGCCTGCTCCCCGCCTCTGATAGCAACGTGCTGGTTTACATTCACCAGTCAAGTCGGTTTTTAGACCATCAATCAGCGATAAATACATCCGATATTGGTGTTAATAAGGAGTCGGCGCGTACTGAGGGACTCGAGTCTTGCTTAAGTCGCTTTAAGCGGCCGTTTGAATGCAGCACCAGTCGCCCAGCGGTAAATTAACTGTGTCGATAGTTCGCAGGTGCATCTGCAGGGCCGGGGGTGGAACGCTAACAACGTGTAAATGATGGGGCTGCAAGTGTTTGCTGAGTGGGTAACACTTGCTGTAACACCATCCACCAGCCAGGTGTAATCGGAGGGGCCATAATTCGGCTCAGTTTCCGAACGGCTCGTGAGAGGCTGAGTGGGGTTAATGATAGTTTAAATACCAAACGCGTTTGTCGGCTTCTAGGAATGCATCACCTGTAGTGATAGTTGAACCCGATATGATCTTAGGCTCTGCGTACGAGTTGTGCCCCATCTGTCTGACCAGTGGGGGCCAGGTGAACAATTCGTCAGACCGAGTCCCTCATGTCTCTATGTGTTCCTCCTGCCTCGATGGCTGGCACAGCCTGGGCTAACCCCGTCCCGATGGGTCACTTTTGGCCAGCTTAGCCCTCACGGAGCCCCGCTTAGATTGCGACTTACCGCACTGCCGTTCTTAGTGGTGCGAGCCGGCACAGTGGTCACAGTGACGGGCACGGGTCTCAGCGTGTGGCAAGGGTTAAATCCGCGCCGTAGCAAACAGCTTCTGTTTGACAACCGACTGCAAAAGCACCAGACATTCGAGGCACTCTTTCGGGAACATTTGCGCTTACGTTTTAACAAAAGAAGATCAAAACAATTTTGCTGTGTGCATTTTTCAAACGAGTTTCAAAAACGCGTTTTGGAATTCCATCATTTTTTCCTCTGCAGACTGCATAATAGTCATATTTGGCTTTCACACAGAGATTTCAAGGTGTAAGCCAGCTCGAGATGCCGTATTAAGTATCAAGATAGGTTTATGTCTCAATGAGCGTTGTAGCTAGTAGCATGTACCGAAAGATTTAACAGAGTTCGAGATAAGTCCTCAGTTTTTATGAGCCCCTATAGCTCACCGACAAAGCTTCTCTGTGCTGTTCATGTGACTCAGTGGCAAAGCGTTTCATGTGCTCTGTGCTTCCGATCTGCGTGCCGCTCTTCGGTCACTAACCCCGCCGTCTGGCACCATCTGGCACCGTCCGACACCTTCTGACACATTCTCTCTCATACATACCTGCACGGCCGTCACTCGCGTGTCAGATCCCGACACATGCAATGTCAGATCATACGTCCGATGTAGCCTTCCGCCCTGGGGAAGGTCCTGGGGCCGCATCCTGCCACTACCGCACACCACTGATGGAGCTTGTCGCTCAGACTATGCACGCCACTGGCGGACCCTGCCACCTATGCTGCTGGCTCTGGCCTTACCGCCCCTACTTCTCCCACTACTGATGGATCTTGTCGCTCCTGCTGCCAACACTAACCTTGTCCTCCTTGTTCCGACAGACCAAGACGCTGACGGCAGGCTCATCAGCCACGGCGCGGGACTGCGTGCGCAGCGCGCTGGCCTCGCTGGACCTGACGGCGGCCAGCGCGGCCGACTACCAGCTGTGGGCGAGGCCAGCCGCCGACGAGCCGCTCTACCCGCTCATCGGCCACGAGCTGCCCTGCGCCATCCAGCTGCACGTGCTGCGCGAGGCAGCGGCCGAGGAGCGCGCTGAGATGGATCATTGTAATAACATCTACGGCACTGGACCGGCGGCTGGGTGCCAGTTTATACTACGGTGAGTAGCGGGAGTATGTACACCTGGTGTGGATGGTGTTAGTGTGAGGGGTAGGTTGTGAGGATTGCGGTCAGAACGGTACAGGGTGGTGGGGGGATGGGTGGTGGAATGTTGAGGGAATCAGATGTGGTGGGAAAGGGTTTTGCTGGTGGCAGAGCTAGAGCGCAATTCGTGCTGAGTTGTTTTTGATAAGTGGTCGTTTGGTGGGACGGGATCTTACCAAACTGCAAAGTGAACGGTTTTTCGCATATAATTTTACTAACCTGTACTCAGACGGTGACCAGAACAGGTAAAGTGCAAGCGCATCTGCTTTCCCCTGACCGTCTCGATCTTTTCCTCGTATGCCTCGCAGTCCGGTGCGGTCGGACCTGCGCGCGCTCTCACCCTCTCCGGACTCGGCCAAGAAGAAGAAACTGTCCAAGAAGTCTCCGATCCGCATCCACAACGTGTTCCGGCGCACCAGCAGCAAACCGGACAGCGTCGACAGCGCGTTCAGCGTGTGCGGCGCGCCGATGCTGTTCGGTCAGCCCCTGGGTCGGCTCTGCCAGAGCGATACTCTCCCTCCGACAGTCCTGGTGAGAACTACACCGGTGCTGTATCTGTGTGGAACGCGAGGAGCTTAGCGCCCAGAGGAAAACCGCGAAATCGATTTACATTTGCTGTTGGATTATGCATGTACCACTTGACACCAGTCGGAGTAACTATGGAGATGCGGCGAAGCATTTGTAAGCGGATAATAACAAGGCAAAATTGCAACCTCCGACTGGCGATTGCATGCAATCTTTTTCTGATTACATGTAGCATATTAAATGTAATTGGACACCTCCCACTAGGTGGTAACTTAACCACCCGTTGTTTGTAAAACGCCTTGTAACTAAATGATCATATACCAGTCGGTGGTCTCTATTATCGTCCAGCCGCATTTCAACGTGTGCTGCTGGTGAAATGACTAGCCATGGCCGCCTCTCTCCCAGCGCGGTGTTTTTAATACTGACAATGGGCCTCCTTCTGCCCGCAGGCGATGCTCGTTGAGCTGTTCAGGAAGGGCCCGTACACCGTGGGGATTTTCCGCAAGTCTGCCAACGCCAGGGTGGTCAAGGAAATCAAGGAGAAACTTGACAACGGCGTGGAGGTGAGTGACTCACCTGATTTGTTTGGCTGGAAACATCCTTTTGTGAACACCGAACATGCACCTGCCGAATGTGTGATTAATCACGAACTTGCATGTATTACCTGTGCTGCGGCTGCATGCAAGTGTCGGAACGGCTGCCTTTCAACACTAAGGACATTTCCTGATTTCGTCGGGTCATCAGGCGCATAAAGCAACATTGTTTATGCATCAGGTAACGCTTCGATGGGTCGCTGCATCCGGTTTCCTCTGGTATGTTAATCTGCGATTGACGTTATTAGGTACTCATTGACGTGATTGCCGGCCTCCCCAGGTGGACATGGAATCGGTGAATATCTACGCCGTGGCTGGCCTGGCCAAGGACTTCCTGCGATCGCTGCCCGACCCGCTTCTCGGCTCTGAACTGTACGATGAATGGAGAGAAGTGGCTGACATCGAGGACGAGCACGACAGGATCCTGCGCGTCAGAGAGTGAGTAACGACACAGGCCATTCTGGGGGGCTCGTTTCACTGTATTAGAGAGTGGATAACGCTATGGTCCACTTGTGGCGATCGTTTCACTGTATTAATGTCGTGAGTTTTGTTCGTGTCGGAGTCGGCACTCTTCCTCGACTCGAGTGGGGTCGTCTATTGGTGTCACCTTTCTTACGCGGCCACAATTGCCGCCCGACGTCGCTGCATTCTCATGCTGATACGCCGCGACAAAAACCGCGCCAAAACGCCGCCGCCAAGTGGCGCACCGTGCCTGATTGGCGCGGCAAAAACTCCGGCTGCCACGTGTCGTGTTATGCCCGACCCGACCCGGCGTCTGACCCGTCTTCTCTCGTCCGCAGGCTGTGCGCGCGGCTACCGGCGGCCAACGTGACGCTGCTGTGTCACTTCCTTTGCGTGCTGCATCACGTGGCGCGCCGCAGCCACCACAACCTCATGTCAGCGGCCAACGTGGCCGTCTGCGTGGGGCCCTCGCTGCTGACGCCGGCCTGCCCCACCCAGGCGTTGGCTACGGACGGCGCCAAGCGACTGCCGGCCGTGGTGGCGCTGCTCATCGAGCGGTGTGACACCATATTCGGCGGGGAGTGCCTCCGTCTACTGGGGCCGCCGCCGAGCCGCGCGGCACGCACCGACAGCGGAGAGGAGTCGGACGGGCTGGCCAGCGGTGAGTGGCGACGACGGAGCGGCGCCAGAGAGGGCCAGGTTTTGTGCACTTTTGTTTAGTGGTGGAAGCGGAGGTTAAGGAGGGTTTTCTTTGTGCTGTGTACGTTTATGGGTGGCCGGTGGTTGTTTGGGAGTTTACTGCCGTTCGGTTCCATTAGCGTGGTCTGGTAAAGTACGTATCATGGCATTCCATGGCTTTAACACACAAAAATACATAGTCCTCCACTTGTCTCTAGTTATTTTAGCACCGTACTCGTTGAGTCGCTTTCCAGTGCTCTGGCATTTTGTCGGGCGCAGATAAATCGGTGCAGATGTCTTCTAAGTGACTTGGAGCCGGTTCTGACTGCGGCGATTCGTTTCAGGCGGCGGAGTTCGTCGGGACGACTCGTCCATCGACAGTCTGGAGCGCGAGCTGCTGGGCGAGAACGAACCTCTGCCTCGCAAAGACAAGATGGCCGTGACGAACCTGAGTCGCGACTCTGGTCTGACTCTCTCAGACACTCAGCTGTACGCGCTCGACGACGAGGAGGAGTCATCCAGCACCTCATCCGGCCAGAGCGTCGAGAAGAGCGAGCACAGCGCTTGCTCTAGCGGCCGCGGCTCTGACAACAGCTACCGCCACCGGCCGGTAGATGGCGGTGGCATCTACGCGTCGCCGCGCCGCCCGGGCGCCGCCGAGCGCTCCCGGGAGAGCCCAGAGGCGGTGTACGCGAGGCCGCCGCCGCCGCGACAGACGCCGTCGCACTTCAAGCGGCAGGACTGGACGCGGCAGCACCACCCGGCGCGGCGCTCCGGCAGGCCCGGGTTCGACCCGAAGAGCTCCCTCCGCCGCAGCGCGTCAGAGGAGAGCCTCGTCAAGATGTGCGGCGCGCGCGAGCCTCCGCGGCCTGCGCCTGAGGCGACCGAGCCGCGACCATCGCCCGCCCGCTCACCACCGATGGTTCGCTCGAGGTCTGCTCATCACCTGGCGCAGAGGCGCGACGCGAGGCTGGCGCCGGCGCCTCCGCTCGAGGCCTCGCCATCCCCGGCCTCCGCCTGGTCCCGGAGCCGGTCCACCCCACACATCGACGACGCCGACCGCTCCTACGACTCCTCCACTCTCTCCGACGACGACTCTACCCCGCACGTGTCGCGATCGAACTCCCGCAGCAAGGACTGCTCGCTGGCCAACGACCTGTGGGAGCGCACGTACGGCGTGGTGGACGCGCGCGGCGACGTGCGTGGCGACGCACGGTTCGTCCGAGGCAGCAGTGTGACGTCGTCTCGCGGCGGGAGCTGTGTCGATACCCCGCCGAGTTACGATGCTACGCTAAGCCGCCGCCAACGGCTGCCGGCTGGCGGCCGCTCCGCCATCTACGCCCTCCCCGAGCAGGTGATCCGCGAGCAGACGATCCTCTCTAACCGCGCCAAGCAGCTGTACGAGGAGAGTCTGAGGATCTACGCTCAGCAGACGGCGGCGCCTGATATGGTTTATGCGTCCCCAGTGCGCACCGTCTCCGGCGGGGGCGGAGCGCCGCCGCTGCCGCCCAAGCAGCGCACTCCTGCGCGGAGGCCCGGCAGCGGGAGACGGCAGAGGCCTGACCAGCCGGCCGCGCGGACCGTGATCCACATCGGCGACTCAGAGCCGACTCCTCGCGCCCGCCGGCCAGATCAGCGCGCGGCGCGGCGCGAGGCTGAGACGCAGACTGACTGCGACGCACGAGAGGAGGTGGAGGACCGCCGCCAGAGGCCGCACGTGACCCTGGTGGAGATCGAGGCGGCGCCGCGCTGCTTGCGGCCCATTGACACGGCCGACGCCTGGGGGGACCAGGACGTGGGCTGGTCTGTGTCGCGGCTCAGAGAACTGTTCAGCGGGGATGGGCAGAGCTCGGATCCGCCACCGTACCGACACCCGCCCCTGCGGCGGACCGGCGGGGCAGGCAACGGCACCAGTTCGTCGCCAGGGGACATTTACGCGGCGCTGCCGCCGCCGCGGCTGGCACCGCTTGGTCGGACGGCCTCAGCGGGCAGCTCCAATGATGGGGAGGAGTCCTATGTGTGACCGCCTCGCCGGCAGCGGCGGCGGCGGCGGTGCAGAATCTAAGTCAGAGTCGTTCCCGTGCCCCGCGGGGCTTTGTTGCGTTGTATTATGTATTGTGTTGTGACAGCTGAATTTGACTCGTCCGGCGCAGCGCTGTGGTTGCGAGCTGGTGACGGCTGGCGGTGATCATTTGCAGCCCATATGTGTGTGTTTTTTTTCGAGGTCAATCATCGTAAATAGCTCACATCCCTGTGTTGACATGGCATGTGTAAATACTGACGAATGCTAATACTCCTCTTGTCTCTAAACGGTGCTCAAGTGACAGTGATTGTAGGCGGGACTTGGACTTGTCCGAGACGGCACCGAAAGTCCGTCATGGGATATGCGGACTTCATTGTACGTGTTTTAAGTGACATACGTTACGACGCAGTGAGCCTGGCGACTTCTTTCAGCCGGATCCGTTACATGGATGCGTGTTATATTTGCTATGCATTGAGATGAATTATGTTATATGTGATGGAATACAGAGAAAACATTATCAAGTTTTGAACTGACTGTTATATAACCGTAAATGACCACACCGCTTGCTCGAGAAGTTTTTTAAAACTATTTTCCGGGTAACTACCTAACTTGAATTTGAAACATTTTACATATATCTACTCTCTCTACTGAGAGAGGTAGAAAGTCGAGAATTAGGACAGAAAATGCGGAATGCGTTCAATAGTCACTCAAAAACGCTTGAATCTTTCCTAAAGGATCACAAGAATTTCTGCTCGAATGCAATGTTAGCAGTTTTCAATATCAAGTCATCCAGCGCCGTGGAACGTTAAATTATTCAAAACGTTGAATTATTAAAGTATGTTTGTACATGCTTTTAGAATTCGGAGATTTCATACTGAGGGCCGCCGATCCGGATGGGTGCACGGTTGCACCCTCTAGGGGAATCTATTGTTTGCACGTAAGGTCCTCTGTTTGCGGAAAATGTTGAGCTAGCCGCACCAAATTTGGTGCATAGAGCTCGGTGAGCGTTTTCTGGCGCCGCATGACTCGGGATGTAGGGGTGCAGGGTGCACGTGCATTCAGTCTGCGCCCCTTTTACGGCAAGGGCCCTCGGGCTCGCCAGAGGCCCAAAGTTGACACCGCTGTCGACCTCGCTTGTATGCTGGCAACAACCCATCCATGTTGAGGCATTCCAGTGGCCCCGAGGGGTACACCTGGCACTTCATTGGGTGCACCCCTTGGTACCGCTCTGCCATTTCTGGCGAGCCACGCCTTCTAGAGCGCTACAATTTGGCACGCTGGTGCATTAGCACGTAACATGGCCGTTCCAAAGGTTTTTGGCCGAACCGGAGCCAAGACTTGCACGTGCAGGGGTCCCCCCCCCAGGTACCCCCTCCGCCATTGTGGCGGAACGAAGTCTTCTAGGTCGTTGCAATTCGACATGATGGTGCATAAGCACTATCATGACAATTGGGAGTGTTGTAGACCGAATTGGGTTCAAGATCTGCACGTGCACGGAGTGTCCCACCCTCCCTACAGGTGCCTCCCTCTGGCATTGCGACCGAACCATTCCTTCGAGACCGCTGGTGTTTGGTAACCGGGTGCATCAAAACGCACCATGACGATTTTAAGCAAATTTGTACGGGTATGGGAACGGGGTACGGGTACGGGAACGGGGTACGGAAATGGGGTACGGGAACGGGGTACGGGAACGGGGTACGGGAACGGGGTACGGGAACGGGGTACGGGAACGGGGTACACCATGGGGCGCGGGTGACCCGGGGGCGGGGCGGTGTGGGGCAATTAGAACGGGGTACGATTTTGACCCCAAGACAATGTGATCGAGCAGTGCCGGTCACTAGAATATAAGGGAAACACTAAGGTAATTTTAAATTTACCTGTAAGCATGTTATATGGAAGCAATAATTGTAGACAGTTATGGCGCAGTGAATGCAAACAATAGAACATCCAAAGTATGTCTCGCGGCCAAATTTTCCAAGAAAGAAGACAATACAATGTATTTAATTATCGAGATATTGTGCATGGCATGACAAGTATTGCAAAGATAACCGTTCATCTGAGCTCACAACGATTGAAAATAGAAACCACCGCAAAAATATGCCTTTTTCCTCAGTAAATGAGTTGGATACGCTGTTAACTAGTGGTTGACGAAGCAGGATGTGCATATGATAAGGAGTTCCGGTTATCGAACAACAGTTGGTACCCGATTCATTGCAGTGTTAGGCGCGATCCGATAATTTGTGTTGTTGGCGTAGGTCTAAGAAGATCCGCCTGAAACGGAGCGTCAGTTATTTTTATCTCCAGCTGCTAGCAGGCAAGTAACTCGTGGTATTTGGCACATATGGGTTTGTTCCTTTTCAAACTCACGCCGTCACCAATTACAATGTTGAAACTTTATTTTGTTAACAATCTGGGAAGTGTTTACATTGCATATAATTTATATCTACAATATGTCATATCATGTAATAGTGAAGCAAAATTTGGTATTATTTTACCTGGAGTCCAACTACAAGTTAATGCATAAATGTTGTACTTCTCA
>JARFNR010212115.1:0-13156 GCA_030323935.1 Semibalanus cariosus
ATCTAATGAAACTATTTATGCCCTCGCCCCTGATACCGGGGGCGACGGCTATAGTAATTGCATTGGATTCCACTGCGAGCAGCACCGACTGACAGAGACAGACAGAGGACAAAACTTATGAGTGGACGGAACTTATGTTCTACACTGTACATGAATGATATTTACATTTTCTGCATGTAACCAGTTTAAACTTACGTTCAGCGGGCTTGATGTGACACTGGACAAAGGGATCTCCGACCATGCTCTCGGGGCAGTAGCAGCTGGCGATGTGGTTGACCACGTTGCAGGCGGCCTCCACGCCGCAGGTGCCTGGACACGGGTCCACGCACTTCAGGTCGCGGCTGCACGCTTTGTCGTGCGGACAGTCCTGGTTGAGCAGACACTCGGGCCGGCAGCTGACGTAAGGGTTGCCGAAGTAGCCCTCCACACAGGTGCACACCGCGATCGAGTTGCGCTCCTGGCAGTTGGCATTGGAGCCGCACGGTGACGGGTAACACGGGTCCACCTTCGTCGGGGTTGTCGGTCGCGGCGTCACTGAAACCACAGAGTAAGTAAATACAAGTGTTAGTAATGGTTACATTTTTCCAGAAACTGAACATATTTATATTATGGAGGTAATTTGAAGTCAAGTGCATCGTGACATCGAATAAATATATGCGTATTTCGAAGAATACAAAGCGATACTCAATGCCAAGAGTCAAACATCAAAACTATGTAGATTCGCACCTGGCACTGGTGAGCACAGCTCGTAAGCGTTTCCAGTGAAGCCCAACAGGCAGAAGCAGAGAGGGTTGTGGTTCTGCACGCGACACTCTGCGTTCTTTCCGCACGCAGCGCTGCATGGATCGACACACTTCTGTCCGACGCAGGCCTGGTAGCTGGGACAGTCAGAGCTGACCACACACTCGGGTCGACAGTGTGGTGGAGCGCTCAGGTATTCTGGCAGACACGAACAGGTCGGACGGCCGTCCTTCTCCTGACACTGCGAGTTTTGTCCACACGGGTTCGGGAAGCATCCCTGCTTCGGTTTATCTTCTGTGAAAACGCAAACCAGAGTCAATAACTGTGATAGGAACACTAGTTAGGTAACACACGGAAAGGCGCACAAAAACGGATAATCTAATATCTAGTTAGTTTTATATTTTTGAAGTTTCAAGAGTACATTAAGGTATAAAACAGATATTTGTTCTAGAAAAAACTATTCTCAAAAATTATATAAATATTCTTTAAAAAAAAGTTTTATACCTTAATTTACTCTTGAAAACATAAAAATATAAAACTAACTGTTAAACCTGATAAAAGGTAACGAACAAAGTATGACCATAAAGTCTAACTGAATCTAATATTTGCTTAATGTGCCAATGTCTGTATAAGTGTAGCCTTTAGTATATAGTTAAAAATAAAAATGAGCTATGTTGACAAACAACATGCCATACAAGATAGCCACTTGCCACACTTATATGACATGCCATACAAATTAGATCCAAAGGATAATAGAAACCCCAAATCCAAACGAGTGCCCACCTGGGATTAAAGAGCAGTATCCGTAAGCATTGCCCTGGTATCCTTCCTTGCAGTTGCACATAGGGTTGTGGTTGATCACCGTGCACACGGCGTTAGTGCCGCACACACCGGGGCACGGATCAATGCACTTCTGCCGGGATCCGCATGCCTGTCTCTGAGGACAGTCGGCGTTGGTGGTACACTCTGGTCGACATCCGGTTACAGGGTCACCCTTAGGGAAGCCTGGTAGACACTTGCAAATCGCGACAGCTTGGCGATAGTCATCATCGTCCTTGGCTACACATTCGGCGTTCGGTCCGCATGGTGATGGGTAGCACGGATCGGTCTTGACTGGCTTCCTGGATGGCTGAGTCACCGGAACAGGTGAACAAGCCGTGAATGGATCGCCCTGGTAACCCTGTGGGCAGTAGCACATGGCAACGTGGTCGTGCACACGGCACTCAGCACGGAAGCCGCATACGCCTGGGCACGGATCCACGCACTTGTTGCGTTCACAGCCCTTGGACTTGACGCAGTCGCTGTTGACCACACATTCCGGTTTGCAGCTCTCATACGGGTTGCCAAAGTATTCTGGCAGACAGCTACACACGCCGATGTCGTTGTGCACACGGCATTGGGCGTTCGCGCCACATTTACCGGCATAGCACGGGTTCTCTGGAGTCCTTGGTCTTTCAGTAGCTGCAACACAAAGGGGTTGTTAACATTGAAAAATAGCGGCTTAGAGTCAGCAAGGTAAGAAATAATGCAATAACAACGAACGATTACCTACCACAAACTGATCAAACACATTACAGAAAAGGAAGATAAACTTACTCTGAGGAATTGGAGAGCAGAAACGATACGGGTCTCCTGTGTATCGAGTCAGGCACTTGCAGACCGGAGTGTGATTCTGCACAAGACAGTTGGCGTTGGTTCCGCATTGTCCTGGGCACGGGTCCACACATTTCAGTCCGTAGCAGGCCTTGTCAGCCGGACACTCGGCGTTACTGACGCACTCCGGACGGCAGTTGGGAGGCGATGCCTTGTATCCCTGTTCACAGCTGCAGGCTGCCTTGTCACCGGTCACACGGCAGATGGAGTTGGGTCCACATTGGTTCGGCGAGCAAGGGTCATCCTTCACCGGCTCTGTCACAGGCTCCAAAGTGCAACGACGGTACGCGTCGCCGACAAAGCCCGGCAGGCAGTCGCATACCGGGTTGTGGTTGATGGCACGGCATTGTGCGTTCTGTCCGCAAACGCCTGGACATGGGTGCACGCACTTGCGGTTGACGCATGTCTTGTCAGATGGGCACTCGGCAGGCGAGACACACTCAGGCCTACAGCCAGTTGTGGGATCACCTCGGTACTCGGGCAGACAAACGCACACCGCAATGTCGTTCGCCTCTCGGCACTGAGCGTTGGGTCCGCAAGGATTCGGATAGCACGGCTTTGAAGATGGCTGAGGGAGAGGAGGATCTTTCGGGATTGGCCTACAGTAAGAGAACGGATCTCCAGTGAGACCGGCCGGACAAGAGCACATGATGATGTGGTTGACGACCAGGCATTCCGCATCGGAGCCGCAGCGTCCTTGACAGGGATCGATGCACTTATTTGCCTCACAGTTCTTGTCTCGCGGGCAGTCCGTGTCCAGGACGCACTCTGGCCTGCATCCTTCATAAGGGTTGCCGAAGAACTCCGATTTACACTTGCATACGGAAACACCATTTCTGTTCGTGCAGTCAGCATTGGGGCCACATGGCGATGGGTAGCACGGATCAACCTCCACAGCTGGTGGCCTCGGAGTCGTAGCTGCAACAGGGAGAACCATTAGTTTCACAGTTCGCCCACTCATTGCATCAATCAACAATGGTAAGCAAATGATATGATTGATATTACCGGAAGTAGGTGTAAAGGAAAATGATCTAATATTATTATGTATACTAATATTAGTCCAGTTGATTAATGACTTACGTCTTTCTCGCACACAGCGTGAGAAGGGATCTCCGGTGTATCCTGGAAGGCATGTGCACTTGGGGTTGTGATTGCGCACAGAACACTCTGCGTTCAGTCCGCATTTGCCCGGGCATGGATCCCTGCACTTCTCCTGGATGCAGGCCAGATGATTAGCGCACTCGGCGTTCACCACGCACTCTGGCCGGCAGTCAGGTGGTACACCGATGAAGGATGGCTTGCAAGAGCACGCAGCTGCTCCGTTCATAACGCGGCATTCCGAGTGTGGGCCACATGGGCTTGGGAAACATGAGTTCACCGGCTCACGAGCTGAAAAATGAAAGAGATAATTAGCCCCTCAATGGATACAAGATGGGAAAACGAAATAGGCGATATACTTTATCATGAATGTATTGAAGTAGACAAAGATTGCAAAACTGTTTGAAATTTTATAATAAAAGTCATCTACTCTAGAACTAATAAAAATACTACCAAATACTTACGGACAACTTTAGTGCAGAGACGATATGGGTCCCCAGAGTATCCATCGTTGCATCGGCAAATTGGTTGATGGTTGACTGTCTTGCACTGGGCGTTGGAACCGCACAATCCAGGACAAGGATCAATGCACTTTTGCTGAGACCCACATGCCTGTGTCTGGGGACAGTCCTCGCTGACAACGCACTCTGGCCGACATCCGGTTACAGGGTCACCCTTAGGGAAGCCTGGTAGACACTTGCAAATCGCGACAGCTTGGCGATCGTCATCATCGTCCTTGGCTACACATTCGGCGTTCGGTCCGCATGGTGATGGGTAGCACGGATCGGTCTTGACTGGCTTCCTGGATGGCTGAGTCACCGGAACAGGTGAACAAGCCGTGAATGGATCGCCCTGGTAACCCTGTGGGCAGTAGCACATGGCAACGTGGTCGTGCACACGGCACTCAGCACGGAAGCCGCATACGCCTGGGCACGGATCCACGCACTTGTTGCGTTCACAGCCCTTGGACTTGACGCAGTCGCTGTTGACCACACATTCCGGTTTGCAGCTCTCATACGGGTTGCCAAAGTATTCTGGCAGACAGCTACACACGCCGATGTCGTTGTGCACACGGCATTGGGCGTTCGCGCCACATTTACCGGCATAGCACGGGTTCTCTGGAGTCCTTGGTCTTTCAGTAGCTGCAACACAAAGGGGTTGTTAACATTGAAAAATAGCGGCTTAGAGTCAGCAAGGTAAGAAATAATGCAATAACAACGAACGATTACCTACCACAAACTGATCAAACACATTACAGAAAAGGAAGATAAACTTACTCTGAGGAATTGGAGAGCAGAAACGATACGGGTCTCCTGTGTATCGAGTCAGGCACTTGCAGACCGGAGTGTGATTCTGCACAAGACAGTTGGCGTTGGTTCCGCATTGTCCTGGGCACGGGTCCACACATTTCAGTCCGTAGCAGGCCTTGTCAGCCGGACACTCGGCGTTACTGACGCACTCCGGACGGCAGTTGGGAGGCGATGCCTTGTATCCCTGTTCACAGCTGCAGGCTGCCTTGTCACCGGTCACACGGCAGATGGAGTTGGGTCCACATTGGTTCGGCGAGCAAGGGTCATCCTTCACCGGCTCTGTCACAGGCTCCAAAGTGCAACGACGGTACGCGTCGCCGACAAAGCCCGGCAGGCAGTCGCATACCGGGTTGTGGTTGATGGCACGGCATTGTGCGTTCTGTCCGCAAACGCCTGGACATGGGTGCACGCACTTGCGGTTGACGCATGTCTTGTCAGATGGGCACTCGGCAGGCGAGACACACTCAGGCCTACAGCCAGTTGTGGGATCACCTCGGTACTCGGGCAGACAAACGCACACCGCAATGTCGTTCGCCTCTCGGCACTGAGCGTTGGGTCCGCAAGGATTCGGATAGCACGGCTTTGAAGATGGCTGAGGGAGAGGAGGATCTTTCGGGATTGGCCTACAGTAAGAGAACGGATCTCCAGTGAGACCGGCCGGACAAGAGCACATGATGATGTGGTTGACGACCAGGCATTCCGCATCGGAGCCGCAGCGTCCTTGACAGGGATCGATGCACTTATTTGCCTCACAGTTCTTGTCTCGCGGGCAGTCCGTGTCCAGGACGCACTCTGGCCTGCATCCTTCATAAGGGTTGCCGAAGAACTCCGATTTACACTTGCATACGGAAACACCATTTCTGTTCGTGCAGTCAGCATTGGGGCCACATGGCGATGGGTAGCACGGATCAACCTCCACAGCTGGTGGCCTCGGAGTCGTAGCTGCAACAGGGAGAACCATTAGTTTCACAGTTCGCCCACTCATTGCATCAATCAACAATGGTAAGCAAATGATATGATTGATATTACCGGAAGTAGGTGTAAAGGAAAATGATCTAATATTATTATGTATACTAATATTAGTCCAGTTGATTAATGACTTACGTCTTTCTCGCACACAGCGTGAGAAGGGATCTCCGGTGTATCCTGGAAGGCATGTGCACTTTGGGTTGTGATTGCGCACAGAACACTCTGCGTTCAGTCCGCATTTGCCCGGGCACGGATCCCTGCACTTCTCCTGGATGCAGGCCAGATGATTAGCGCACTCGGCGTTCACCACGCACTCCGGCCGGCAGTCAGGTGGTACACCGATGAAGGATGGCATGCAAGAGCACGCAGCTGCTCCGTTCATAACGCGGCATTCCGAGTGTGGGCCACATGGGCTCGGTAAGCACGGGTTAACAGGCTCGCGAGCTGAAAAGGAACAGACGGGTGTTCTCATTCAAATGCGTTAGGAATAATAAAATCAGGCAAGACTGTTTGTTATTATCAAGACAACTCCAGCATCTAATGGTAATGCTAGGTATGAAGTGAACAGTGGTGGGCATCGTTACTGAAAAATGTAGTTCCGTTACTCGTTACTCCGTTACTCGTTACTCCATTACTCATAAAAATAGTTCCGTTACTCGTTACTCTGTTATTTTGCAACAAATGTTACGGAAGTTACTTTAGTCTGTTACTCCACTACTTTAGTGTAACCCTCGCCAGTGCAGGGGTGGATGCCTATCCCACCCCTCGTTTTTTTTTTCTCGGGAATAGCTCACCTCTTTATCAACTGATTGCGATACAACGTACAGTAATATATAACAATTTGATACGTACTCTGAAAATTTACATGTTTCTCAAGGTCGTGTCAGACGCATGTAGCGTCCCATTGTATCGATGCTTGTAACTTATGCACTTTTCGAGTGTGTGTTGTACAGGAATATATGAACAGGTGTTAACAGGTCACAGGTGACATTTATAGTTTCCACTGAGATCATGACCTCGGTTGACCATTTCTGAGGTCCTCCAAAGTCACTGACCTCCGATGACCTGAGATGACGTTTTGGCCTCTGACAGTTTCAAGGCATTTTGTGACCCTGATTTCAAATTTGGCATCCATTTTATTACATAATAATATGTTCCACTGGGGTCATGTTCTTACACAGGTCAACCAAGGTCACTGACCTCAGACGACCTAAGATGAGATTTGTTCGGTAAGAGATCGGTTGTATATGCTACTTCTATTTTTCCCAGCTATTAGTGCCCGTCCTTTTCACACCGACCCATTATCTTAACACAAAACTAAGGGAGTAACTGAGTAACGGACTTAATTATAAAGTAACGGAAGTTACTTGGTCCGTTACCTGTTTGGAAAAGAAACGAGATCGTTATTCCGCTATTGAAAAAAGTACTTCCGTTAGTAACGGAGTAACGGAAGCTGCCCACCACTGGGTATGAACGTAGGTAGGTATAAATGAATTCTGAGAAGAGCAAGAGAAAACAAAAACATCTGAAGAGGCATCATCAAAACAAAATATACTCACGAATGTTCTTGGTGCAGACACGATACGGATCTCCCGAATATCCATCGTTGCACCGACAGATCGGCTGATGGTTGATTGTCTGACACTGAGCGTTCGAGCCACACAGACCCGGGCATGGGTCAATGCACTTCTGTTGTGTTCCGCAAGCCTGTGTTTGGGGACAGTTGGCGCTAGTGATGCACTCGGGCCGGCAGCCGGTGAATGGATCTCCCTTCGGGTGTCCTGGCCGACACTTGCACGTGGCAACACTGTTCTGCCCGATGCAGTCGGCGTTGGCTCCACAAGGCGATGGGTTGCACGGATCCGTTATAACCGGGGCTGTTGGTCGCGCTGTTGAAAAAATGCTTCATTCAACATGGTGATACGAAGCTATACAATATAGATATATCGCACACGTTTTGAAGAACTACGTCATAGCAACTATTTTGTCAGCACGCTGTACTAACCATGTATCCACTACCTCAATTCTTTGTTGTGATGTTTGACATAAAACACACTCTAAAGCAAAGTTCCCAAAGGTATCACTTACGAGACGAGAACATTGTTTTTTTGTTAGGGAAGTGGTGCTTTATTGAGGAGCCGAAAAAGTGCACGGGTAGCTTTATAACCTAATTGTCTGATGTAATATGCCTGCTATCGATGTACAAGCTGAAACTAATAAAGAATCTAAACAAGGTAACCACGAGATCCTAGAAGCGACATGTTCTGCTCGAATACGTTTGAATGCAAATACAAAATACAGTTTTGCCGCACCCGTTAGGAAAATCAATCATGGCCTATAATTATTCCATCCACTCTAAAACAACACTGCATACATGATGCAAACAAACAAGCCTAAAGCCTTACGTGTTTGTGGTATCTGCGTGCAGGCGGCGAAGGGGTCGCCCTGATATCCTTCCAGGCAGAAGCACATGGCCAGGTGGTTGTGCACCCGGCACTCGGCACGGAAGCCGCAGACGCCAGGGCACGGATCCACGCACTTGTTGCGCTCACAGGCCATAGACCGGTCGCAGTCGGAGTCGATCAAGCACTCTGGGCGGCAGCCCTCATACGGATTGCCAAAGTGCTCCGGCAGGCAGCTGCAGACTCCGATATCGTTGTGCACTCGGCACTGGGCGTTCGTACCACATTTGCCAGGGTAGCACGGATTCTGAGGCGTTCTTGGGATTTCGGTCGCTGAAAGTGGAGGGCCAAGTAAGGGGATGTTTTTAATGTGTCATCATAATTATAGATAACATCCATGCTTTATTTTGCTAATTTCATTACCTAAATATTCAGTCAACAATGATGCTACAGTTGCATTGTAGTCGATTTGACAGAGCCTACCTTTCCTACCATCGTTTTTTGTTTTTGCTAAACAATATGTATATACAAATAAACAATGCGATTAATATTACAGTCAAAAGTCATACTTAAATACAGAGCAACATACCTATTATAGTATATTTGCAAAACATAACCACCAAAGGAGCGTCATTTCATCGACACTTCATTAGCACAGCTCTTCTAAACATAAAAAAACGAAGAGTTTTCAATGGCTGTAATATATTCAAGTATATATTTTTGCATCATTATGTTCTCAGTTACCGTACCCATACACTTACTCTTGATATTTAAAAGTAAATATGAGGCAGTGCATTATCCTCAACAGGAAGAACGAGATAAGCTCATCTCTCCATTTCATAAAACACTACCTGTACCTACCTATAGAAGCTCAAGAAAGCTTAGATTCGGCCGAATGAGCCGGATAAATAAATACCATAAGAATCCCTGCCTACTTCCGTTATAAAACTCGCAATGCCACCATAAAATGGCGGACTCATCGTTCAGACCCAAGTCTGAATAATAAATGCATTATTGTGTGCAGCTCCTCATTTGAGAAGTCATATACTGCTTCTATGTGAACTGCTGACTATTCGTCAAACGGAAAGTGCGACGAAAGAGCAGGCCAACAAGGCGCTTCGAGAATATCACTACCAGTAGAGCAATCTGAAGGTGTACCCGGTGGCTCAAGTTATAACTCACTTGTTGGCACCTGCCTGCAGAGTCTGTACGGATCACCCACTAGGCCTGCGTCACAGCGACAAACAGGTTTGTGGTTGACCACCGTGCATTTGGCCCCCTGGCCACAATCGCCCTGGCACGGATCCAGACACTTGTGTCCGATGCATGCCAGGTGGTCGGAGCATTCTGTGTTCAGGAGACACTCTGGCCGACAGGCAGGCGGAGCGCCCTTGTAGCCCTCCAGACAGGAGCAGGCAGCGCCACCGTTTTTGTCACGGCACTCCGAGTTCGGGCCACATATACCCGGCTGACACGGGTTCCCAGGGCGAGGTGGTTCGGCTAAAAGGGGGAGAGGAACATGCTTGAACATTCCTTTCGACCATCATGCAGCGCATTCAGTGCAATGCAACATTTCATGCTCAGTACAATGGAACATAATCATGCAATCGTGCAAGAATTCAGTAGCATGCATACATAATTTCAGATGCAATAGGGACATATATACACAATCAATTATAGGAACAGGATGCATTTCTTACTTCTTGCAACCACACAGCTTCTATACGGATCTCCTTTGAAGCCTGGCAGGCAATTACACCTCGGGTTGTGGTTGATGACACGGCACTGGGCGTTGACGCCACATAGACCGGCGCACGGATCCTTGCATTTCTGGTTGATGCACGACAGGGACGGAGCGCACTCGGCGTTCGAGGCACACTCCGGACGACATCCAATTGTTGGGTCCCCATGGTAGCCAGCCAAGCAGGAGCACACGGCTGCGTTGTTTGCCTCTCGGCACTGGGCGTTCTGGCCACACGGCGATGGCACGCAGGGGTTCGTGTACAGAGGTTCACGTGGCGGCGGCGTTTGTGGCACCGGTCTGCAGTAGGAGAATGAATCTCCAGTGTACCCCTCCGGGCAGTTGCACATGATGATATGGTTCGCCACGTGACATTCTGCTCCAGAGCCACATTGGCCCGGACACGGGTTCTTGCATTTGTTGTCGTCGCAGTTCTTGTCCCGTGAGCAATCAGTGTCCAGGACACATTCAGGCTTGCATCCAACGTAAGGATTTCCGAAATATTCGTCACGACAGATGCAAACTCCAACACTGTTCTTATCGCTGCAATCGGCGTTTGCTCCGCACGGTGATGGATAGCAGGGATTAGCCACTGCTGGTGCCGTGGGCCGAGGAGTTTCTGAAAACGAGAGAAAATGATAAATGGCTTGCATAAAACTGATTAACATTTAATAACTATAGCTGTTTCGAGCACATTCAAGCTGTTTCAAAATATGTAATATGCATGCAGCATTCAAGTCATTGCATGTTTTTTTTTCCTAAAAGATAAAGACCATCCAATCAGCAAACATCAATGTAGAAGTACTCGTCGAAACGTAACATTATGGCTTTCTTGTAGGTTATGCCCATGTATACTAATGATTTATGGTCAGGGACGTGGGAGCGGTGGGGCAGTGGGGGCAACTCGCCCCCTTAACTTTGGAACTAGGGGGCGACACCCCATTTTTTTTTTAATCCAACAATATTAGGAAATAATATTAGGTAGTTAAAGCAATATACACCTTCAAAGAACATCATATTTTAGCATACGTCAATGGAAGACCAGCATTAGGTTAAACTTACGCGGAATCGTTGTACACAGTGAGTAGGCATCTCCAGTGAATCCCTGTAGGCATACGCAGACAGGATTATGGTTCTGGACTCGACAATCTGCGTTCTGTCCACAGGATCCTGGGCACGGGTCGACACACTTCTGTCCGACGCAGGCCTGGTAGCTGGGACAGTCAGAGCTGACCACACACTCGGGTCGACAGTGGGGTGGAGCGCCCCGGTATTCCGGTAGACACGAACAGGACGGACGGCCGTCCTGCTCCCGACACTGCGAGTTTGGTCCACACGGGTTCGGGAAGCACGTTTGCCTCGGAGACTCATCTGTAAAAGGAAGCAGGGTGTAATCAGGCAAGGGTTGTGTGACGGAAACATTTAATATATATTTGAAAAAATTAACTGTTAAGCATGCAAGTCTGTTTTTATTATTGGTAAAAGCACTTACGTTTGATCTTCGTGCATCCTTGGTACGGGGTTCCAGTGAATCCAGCGTTGCAAGTGCAGAGTGGATTGTGGTTGATCACTCTGCACTCAGCATTGTGGCCGCACAGACCAGGGCACGGATCAACGCACTTCTGCTGGGACCCGCACGCTTGTGTCTGGCGACAGTCGGCATTGCTGACACATTCTGGCCGACAGCCGGTGTGCGGATCGCCCTTGGGGAATCCGGGAAGACACTTGCAAATCGCAACAGCATGGTTATCGTCATCATCCTGCTTGGAGATGCATTCCGCGTTGGATCCGCATGGTGAAGGATAGCATGGGTCGGTCTTCACTGGCTCCCTGGGTGGCTCGGTGACCGGAACTGTCGTGCATGCCGTGAAGGGATCGCCCTTGTATCCCTCTGGGCAGTAGCACATGGCCACGTGACTCTGTACGCGGCACTCGGCACGGAAGCCGCAGACGCCACGGCACGGATCCACGCACTTGTTGCGCTCGCAGGCCTTGGATCGGTCGCAGTCAGAGTGTACCACACACTCCGGATTGCAGCTTTCATACGGGTTTCCGAAGTGCTCTGGCAGGCAACTGCAGACGCCGATTCCGTTGTGAACACGACATTGAGCGTTCGGTCCACATTTTCCAGGGTGGCATGGATCCTGTACCACTGGAGCAGCAGTCGCTGAAAAGCAAGAATTATTTTGTTGAAAATACATAGTTTATAAGGTTGCTGCGAGACAGCATTGAAAAACATTTACAATGAAATGAGATCATATTAACACCTATCCGATAATTGCAACTTTTCTCATTATTGCGTTAGTATTATCCTAAACATAAAACAACCACACATAAATAATAAATGCAAGTTATGAGAATAAATAAGTATTAAAAGCAACGAGGAACTTACCTTTCGGAATTGGTGAGCAGAACCGGAACGGATCTCCCGTGTAGCCAGAGTTGCACCGACACACTGGACGGTGGTTTTGCACAGAGCACCTGGCGTTCTGGCCGCACTCGCCCTGGCACGGATCCAGACACTTCTGTCCGATGCATGCCAGGTGGTCGGGGCAGTCTCTGTTCAGGAGACATTCTGGCCGACAGGCGGGCGGAGCGCCCTTGTAGCCCTGCAGACAGGAGCAGGCAGCGCCACCGTTTTTGTCACGGCACTCCGAGTTCGGGCCACACGGACTTGGCTGACACGGGTTCCCGATACGTGGTGGTTCAGCTGAAAGGCAAAAGAGGGAAGTGGTCAGAAATTTTGCTGATGGTAATTATAAATTGTGCTGAATTTAAAACAAGTATCCTGACTTTCCTCCTACTACATTGATATACGTGAAACACATTGATGGTATATGATAAGAGAAATACAAAAAAACGAGTGAAAGCCATGTATTACGTCTAACGGCAAAAGGTGGGATGTTAAAATACAGCATAACACAAAGCACAAAAAGTAAACTTACAGAAAGGACGATACAATTAATTATGGAGGTAAAGGCGGTGACTGTTAATCGGAATAAATTCATAGCAACATAGTGAGACAGAATTATAAAAGGTCTTACTTTTAGCCACGGCACAACTTCTGTAAGGATCTCCTTCGTATCCTGGCAGACAGTTGCATCTCGGGTTATGGTTAACGACTTGGCACTTGGCGTTGACGCCACAGAGACTGACGCAAGGATTCTTGCATTTCTGGTTGATGCACGCCAGGGACGGAGCGCACTCGGCATTTGAGACACACTCCGGACGACATCCAATGG